>JAOZJS010000559.1:0-27571 GCA_025882695.1 Amerodectes protonotaria | reverse complement strand
ATACAACGACAACAACCATTATTAAAAAAATAGGCCACGCCTTACTTATCCTATAAATTTGTCCTATAACAAATGAAGCCCCTCCTCCTCCTCTTTCCCGCCAATAATCTGTCAAGCAAAATCAACGTAATCATCAAGTGCATCGTGATTGGTTGAATTGATCAATTGCGGTCCAGCTCCATTCGAGTAGCTAGCTAGCTAGCAGAGCGAAGCCCATAAATGAGCTGTGAGGCAGAGTCACAGCGAGAGAGGAAATTTCAAGCTTCAGTGTCAGTGTGTCAGCTTGTCTTGTCTTTGGCTTGTCATTGGCTTGTCTGCTTGGCTTTGTCGGTCCAGCCCCCTTCGAGTAGTAGCCAATACAGAGCGAGAGAGATGAGAGAGAGTGAGACCTATAAATGCACTGTGACGTAGAGTCACGGAGAGCGAGAGAGAAAAATTTTAAAGCTACAAGGTCAGTGTGTGCTTCTGTGTGTGCTTGCCTGCGGTCTGCGTGTGTCTTGGTCAGTGTGCGGGTGCCTATTTGTGTGTGTCTGCGTGTCTTGGTCAGTGTGCGTGCCTGTGTATGTGCCTGTGCATGTGTGACTGCGTGCCTTTGTCTGTGTGCCCGCCCATCGTTGTGCCTATAATGATCATTCATTATAGGCTCGCGCTACAAATCTAGTCATCATTATGAAAATGAATGCAATGAAAATGAAGCTGTATTGCTCTCTCTCTCGTTGATTGGTCGAATGTTATGACTTGACCTGATGACTAGACACACTATAAATAGCAGAAGAAGGCATATACCGCTCTCTGATTAGTCGAATGGGTGCAGAAGCTGAATGGGGCTGAACCTATATTATCATTATAGGTCCAATAATAGTCGATCCTATAAGCTCTTATAGGCAGAAATCAAATTATAGGCTAAAAATAGGCGGTCTTTGGATTTTTTTTTTAAATCGAATTTTCTTCCCTCCCTCCTCCAAGATTGATGATGATCCAACGATTCGATGATTCGACGATGCATGTTCTGACCTTCAAGATTTTTTTTTTCTGGACCAGACATTGTTCCGAGATTGTTTGTGGATACAACACACACACGCCACACACATACAAGATGCGGATGCATTTCACATAATCATGCAATTCAATTTAGTTAATCTAATATGACCAATACATGAAATGTATGTTTTCGGATGTTGTAATCAATGTTGTCGTCATTGTTGTTGGCGGTGATGGATCATCGAATCACCACAACATTCCAAAAACGTTCCAAATTGTCTCGGAACATCATCAACAACAACAATGATCCTCGGAAGTTTCTTGATGTGCACGATTATTTGATTTAGGAAAAACAAAACAAAACCAAAAAAATATTATCTCACGAGAGAGAAGATTTTATTCACAAAATCCAAAAAACCCCAAAAACAAACAGAAACAGATTGTGTGGATTCCATGGATCCACACATGTGTTCCAGGAACACAATCATCAACAATTCTAGGATTCTGGGATTCTGGGCACGTTCCCTAAATATACTACTACTATGTGTGTGTTTGTGTTTGTCCAAGTCCAAGTCCGACGGCCGCCAGACGACTGTGTGTGTGTGTGTGGATCAAATGTGCTAGAATAATTGATTGAAAGCATATGTGTGTGTGTGTGTGTTGGTGGTCGGGTGGGCGTGGTCGGGCTTCATGTGTGGGTGGGTGTGGCTGTGAAAATACCGAAAAAAAAGAGAATGTCCATCATGATCCAACGGAGATCTGAAAGGGAGTGTCTTTAGGGACCATTTTGATGACGATGATCCACGATCCACCACCACCGCCATCATCATCATCATTAGCGCCCATGCGTCTTGGTGGTTCCAGGATTCTGGTTCTTGATTGCGGGACCCCAGGGAACTTCTTATTTGGCATTCATTGGTTAAATATTGACTTTTTTTCTCGTCTTCGTCTTCGTCTTCGTCTTCGTCTTCTTCTTCACAAAAGATTTTTCCCGGAAACCCCGAAGCGTGTGTGTGTGTGTGTGTGTGTGCGTGAGGCTTTTTCGATTATTGAAATGTTAACTTCAATTTAAATGTTAATGCACATTGGCCTGCTCCGCCCACCAGTGGTACCGGGAGGAGCATAAATCGAACGAAATTGAAAAAAAAGGATTCACAATCGCAAAGTGGCTGTTCTTGTTGTTGTTGTTGCTGGTGTCGTCGTCTTCGTTACGCAAAACCACCGCTACCACCACCACAGATCTTGGCGCCATTGAATAGCAATTTGTCAATGGGTTGGTTTGGTTTGGTTTGGTTCATTACGGTCCAGCCCCCTTTTTTTAACCCCCTAAAAGCCAAGATGTAGCAAAACAAAAAACAGAAAAAAATCAAGCCACACCCATCGTGGTGTCTCTATTGTGCAAGGCTGATTGTGTGTGAAGTAAAATGTGTTGGAGTGGGCGTGGGATTGGAATATGGGCGTGGTCGGTTGGTTGTATGGTATGTTCACAAGCGCACAATAATTGTTGTTGTTGCCTTCGAAATCGAATGGGATAATTGATTGGATTATTATTATTATTATTATTATTTAAGCGTGTGTAACAAAATTAATTGCTATTTTACGCTAAACTACATTTCGATTGCTGTTGTTGTTGTTGTTGTGGCCCAGACACAGAATCATTGTAGGCGTGTCGGCGGGTGTGTCTCTTACTACTACCCGAAAATAGATTGCTACACATTTAAAGTATTGATAATGGATTGCCACAATGAATGGTCCACTGATTCTTCTAGATGAAGCAAGTGGATCCAGATCTAGAATCCAGATCCAGAATCCAGAATCCAGAATCCCAAAACCGAGACAAACAAACACAAAAACAAAGAACAGAACCGAACTAGTGAACATGTGAATGAGAATTACACCATGCTAGAATGCTTCAGTGATTTTCGAAGATTTGCATTTACGCGCGCATCTTGTCTGTCTGTCGAGTTCGAAAACTGGTGGCTCGGGTCGTTCTCGACCACCGTGGCCACCCTCCCCCTGCTGCTGCAAAATGTCTCAAACATTATCTTTTGGGCTTCGGTATCTTCTTCGAAAACTAGTACCAATATTGTTCGAGTTTGAGTTTGTTTGTTTGCTCGGGCAGGGTGGGGTGAGATTTTTTTCTTTTGGTATTTTGACAACGAAAAAATTCGTCCTACTTTTCGAATTACTTTATTTTTCTTTCCTTCTTTTTTCTCTCGTGTCCGGGCATGTTGTTGTTGTTGTTGTTCGCACAAATTTTTTTCCGTTCGTCCGTTTTTTGTTTGTGTCTTTTTTTTTCGCTTGCTTGATGCTTATTTACGCGCCGCTTGAATTTAAATTGATGAGCATTTCCAGCTTTCCAAAAAACTAAAAGTGGATGCGGCTATCTCTCCTGGGTAATCAAAGCTTTTAATGTACGGAACTCACCATTGATTGATGTACACACGGTATTGTTATATTTGTTTCCATTTTATCCGCGAAAACGAAAATTTCGGACACATTTTTCTCCAGGCCCAGCTTTGGCCGTCTCGAAGCTCCCTGAAGAGAACCATTCTGGTTCCAGCTTACCATCACCGTTCCTCAGGTTAGTGTGTTCCACGAAATGTTCCAGCTCCAGTATGACGCCTTTGGTTTCGGTTGGCAATCTAATTAGAACTACTAGCATGTTTGCTGATTCGAATTCGAATCTCTCGATTTCCATTATGTAAAGCCAATAATAATGGAACGATTACGTAATGATAATGATGGTAATAATGATCATAATCATTTGGGTGATCCTGGTTCCGGGCAATATTTTCTGTACACGCAGCAGAAAATCATCATAATGATGATAATAATTTCATTTTTTTTGCTTCCTTTCTTGCTTAACGTTCGAAATCCGTACCAACCGAACGTTTTTTTCCCGCCATTCTCGGGCAGAAAAAAAATGCAAATCAGCTTGTTCTCCGAAACCGATGAATCGAAAAAGAAAGAGGGAGGAATCCGGTTTAATGAAGTCGACTGTTTTGCGCGACGGTCATTTAGGTCTAGGATAGGTTCCAAGTGTGCCAAGTGGGTGTGTCGAGTGGGTGTGTTTTCGATATTTTTTTTTGCTGAGCAAATCGAAAAATAACTTCACAACAAAAAAAAACTTGATTGTTACCAATATTTGCTTGATGATGATGATCGTCATCGTCGTCTTGTTCCAACATCAGCATCCAACAACATCAAATAATGATGATAATGGTGATGCGGAAGCGGAGCGGAAAAAAGTATTAAAATTTTTTTATGTAACACTTTCACGCCCCTCCCCCTCCCTTCAACGCCATCAAAGCGCCCGACCTTGATTCTGGCGCCTCCTGGATCCTCTCTGGATCGTTTTCATTTCGGTTTCATTTTTTGGTGCGCTTGATCGAATCCACAATCCAAACCAAACTACAATCATGATCATCATGATGATCATTTGGTGGACCGAAATAGTTTTTTTTCCTACAATCCTTCCAGTTCCAGTCCTCCTGCTGCAGAACTGTGGAACATCATCATGGTATAATGATATAGCTCCCAGAATCATCATCATCATCATTATTTAATATAATCAAACACCATTTTTTTGGTTCCAACAATTCGCTTGAATGATCCATCCAAGTGTCACTTGGCTTTTTGCCGTTCCAATCACTTCATCCCCCCAACTCGCTTGTTCACTATCCACAAGCGTACCAGGATGATTGACGATGATTATGTGATATAATACTCAACCTCGGTTGGTCGGAAAAATAAGTTATCCGCGAAATCCAGGAGGGGGCGCGCAAAACTTGTCAAACAATCTGGTTGGTTCAAGTGTGTGTGTGCACTTATTCACTCCCTCCTTCTTCTCGCGTTCGAAGGGTAGGACCAAGTCTTGTTTTCTCCCTTCCATGCATATAATAATGTTGCTAGTGTAGCGCACATTATGCAGTGCAATGTGAACATAATTAGATTTCTGCCATTCATCTTCCCTCCTCCCTCTTATGGCATTCCATTCGAATGTCATTGGCAGATGAGGAGGGAAAGGGAAGAGGGGAGGAGCTAATAACAGCCACACACACACGCGCGCACCACTATCAAACGTTGGGGGGCGCCTAGTTTTCGAACTTTTTCGAACCTTGGACCTTTTTTTTTGTTTCTCGGGTGAATTTTTTCGTTCGTCGGTAATCTTTTGCTAATTTTGTTCGTTTCGGGTGTGTGTGGTGGTGGTGTGTGTCATTGGCAGCCATCACCGGCTGAAGTCGATGAATGATTGAGTGGGCTAAATCATTTAGTTCATCATCGTAAGTTTTGCTTGGTGAAGAAAACAACGGCACTAACCTAAAGAACAACCAGAATGGTTTTCTCGTTGAAAAAAAGTTTATTGATCATGGTCCGGGGAAGAGCCGATCCCCTGGGAGGAGTAGAGAATCCAGTGAAGAATCCTGTGGTTAATAATTTTGTAAACGTTTTTCTTTTGTTCTTTTTTTTTGTTCTAGCTGCTGTGGTGGTCGCTTTCTTTGTTTGCTTTGCACCATTCCATGCTCAACGTTTGATGGCCATCTATGTGAAAAATCCATCACAATACGAAACGTTCGCATTCACATTGTTGACTTATATATCCGGTGTTACCTATTATCTATCGGCCACCATAAATCCAAGTAAGATCCAAGACTTAATCCGATTGTTGTGTCGAATATTTTTTCCTTTTTCCGAATTCTATAACAGTACTCTATTCAATCATGTCGGTTCGATTTCGCCAAGCATTCCATGATACATTTGTGCGGACGTTTTGTGCATCGATTTCCGAACAGATCAATCATCATCGATCCAGACGTTACACCACGAGCAGCACCATGACCAATGCTAGTAAAAATTCTCAACATCAACATCCACACCATCATCATCATAGTGCTTATTATACACCATTCAATCATAATCATAATTCAATCGAACAGGGTAAAAATAAATCAAACATCGCCGCCACCGCCACAGCCACTTCCGTCACAGTTGTTGGAACCACCACCATTGTTGGTATCAAAAAACAACTAACGAATAATTGCAACAACAACAACACCAAGAATGATGTTCATGTTGATAATGCTGATAATGGTAGCAATAATGTTAATAATAATGATAATAATAATATGAAACTAGATCATAGTAGGATCGAGGAAGATGGCCAAACAAGCAAACCCGAATTATAATGACAACAACAACAATGTTGCCTGTGGTCAAAATGAACGGAAAACCATCATCAACAGTGCAATAGTGATTTGATCCAGAATCCAGTACGGGAAATCAAATCGATTGGGAATCATGTTAATAAACACACAATGTTGTTTGTTTGCCAATGATGCCGATGACCGCCAACAATGGCCAACGGTGTTGGACAAGAGAGAGCTTCCGAGAAGAAAAATGATCGCTGTCGTCATTTGTCGTCATCGTTTTTTTCTGGAAATTTCACATCTAATTTCCCGATGGAGTCCAGCAGAATATTCTGTTCAAGATCACCAATCCTCGATCTCAAGAGCGTTGTTGTTTCGGTGTTTTTTTTTCGAAAATAACAATTTTCATCATTTTTTTTTGTATCGCACATCACAAACTAAATTCATTGCAATTCTTCTTCTTCAAAACATTTCTTTTTCATAATAATAATATTGAAAAAGTCTGGTTTTTCTCCGGCCCTTGAACAAAAATCCGATCCTTCAAGAATCCAAAATCAAGGATTCAAGCAGATTATTGGGAGGAGAGGGAGGAGGAGCAGCAGCAGCGACAACAGCAAAAAGAGAAGGAGGGGCAAAAGGAGCAAGAGGAGGAGCCAAACAAAAGCGCTTCTGCCTGCTGCACCTCCCCCACCCCTAACAGAGCATAAATAGGATTTTCTGGTTTTTTTTTCTTCTTTTTGAAATTTCTTCTGGTTTTTCCTTTGGATGCTGTTTTTCAACTCCAATTTTAGAATGTTGGAACAGCATGGAACTCACAGCCCAATGTTTATTCAGCAGATTAGCGGTTGTCCGTGTGGTTAAGCTGGACATCAAACATAGTTTTTTACTAGCAGCTCAAATCTAATTTAGTATTCGGGAATTTTAATTAAAAAACACATTTTGTCACAACAACAGGCAAGCAAGCAATATGCGTGGATGGTCATCAACATCAACCGAAGGCTATTTCCGGTTTTCATAATGAATTCTACCACCATCGTAATCTCCCCTCTGGGCCATTGGTGGAAATTAATTCAAACAGAATCAATCAATTTGGAAATAATTTGTTCATTACGATAAATATTGGATTTAGTTGAATGAATCCGTTCCTGATAATCTTCAACTTGTCGTTCGACCATGGATAATTCTTTCCTCAGCGGTTCCATATCTTTGGCCATATCCGCACGAATCCGTTCAATTTGTTCTTGATTCGCTTGGCATTCTGCTTGCCATTTTCGCCTCTCGTCCAACATTGGCCCTACATCTTCATGCAAATAGCCCATTGCTTTTGTTAAGGTTCCAATTGATTGGCATAGTGCTTGAATTTGATTACGCAATTGATTTGTATCATCAATCACATTGATTGGCTTGCCCACCGAATTCAATTGATCACCATTGATCGATTGATGATTGGCTTTGATCTGTCCTTCCAATTCACTTTTGGTGGCCATCAATTGTTGTACCAAATGTCCTTTGCTGGTGGTCGCTGTTGGTGTTTGCTCGGTCTCGATGTTCCTCGATTCGGTTCGATCACCATCCATGCTCAGAAACGATTCTTGTAATTTTTGCGAGCTGATCAAAAATTCATCATTATCATCATCCACCGTTTCCGGTATCCAAACATTGGATGCGGCCGATGTACCACTACCACCACCCACACCCGCGCCCACACCCCCTCCATTAGTGGCGGTGGCAGCGGAATTCCCGCCCGCGTTCTCCATCAATTGATTCAACCGTGACCTAGATGCTGTCATCACTCTGGGCGGTGCCGGCCTGGAACTTTTGGGCCTAGCAGATCTTCCTCCGCCTCCGCCGACTGTCACTGAACTCGATTTAAGACGTTTGTTGTTGACAATATCATTAGCAGCAGCGGCAGCAGCCGGTGTTGATGGCTGTGGTGGTGGTGGGGCACCAACTGCACGATAATCACCACCATCATCATCATCAACATCATTATCATCATTAGTTCTAATTTCATTGCTTGTCACCAAATTATTATGGTGGTTGTCCTCTTTAGTGGTGGTATCCGCTGAACCTTGGTTGATTTTTTTGTCGGCAGGTGGCGCTGCCACCGTCGGTTCCGGTTGCCGGTCATATCCAGCTTTGGCGGAATCGTCCCCGTTCGGGATGGTTTCCGGAGAAGGAGAAGAAGGTACTAGCGAAAGTTCTTCACCATTTAGCAAATTCTTCATCATCGTGGTATCCTCGTGGTGGTGATCGTCCACAACAAGAATGTCGTCCGGTGCTTCCGGTTGTTGTGGTGGTAGTGGTTCGTTTTCACTCCGATACGATTCCAACGATTTGGTGGTTGTGGAAGGTCTTCGAACACTGGACCCATCGTAGATTCCATTTTCGTCCAAAACATCTTCATCATCATTGGTGGCCATATCAATATCATCCACCACCATTGTGGTAGCGGTTATTGGCTGGGACTTTACTGGAACGTCCACTACTTTGGTCACTTGGCGGCCACTACTTGGTTTTCCGCTGCCAGTTTTCGAAGCTTTCGAGGTTCCAGGTTCAGGGCTTGTTTTAGTCGTCGCTTTGGTGGTGACAGTTGCCTGTTTGACCGGTGCGGTTTTTTTGTTCAAGCTGGATTTGGTCAACGTTTTTGAGTTGACATTCGAAACCGAACCGGAAGTGGAACTAGATCCCGTTTCCGGTTTGATACCTTTACGAACTTTTTCCACCGCTTCCACGAACGGTTTCTTGTCCTCCACACATTTGGCCAGCTCCAACAAAAGTTTATTAGTCTTTTCCACTTCAACACCTGCAACGATTTTGGTCGATTTACAATCAATCGGTTTGGAATTGATCAAACCTGGGATGATCCAGGAACGGGTCAAAGTTCAAAGGTAAAACATTCTGAAAGCTTTAAACAGCTGATCAGCTTACCGATCACATCTATAAGTTTATCTAGGAAGGCCATTTTCGTATCTTTATTGGCCGACACATTGTCCCAACTGAATTCATCCTCGGTGTAAAGGCCACGAAGGTAGCCGGTGGTCTTGATTATCTTTTCGCGGTTTTTGGTTTCAACAAGAAAAAAAGAGAGATCAAATGATTCGAATTCGAATTTTCAAATATTTTCGAATTTTAAAATTTTCTGAAATTTTGGAACAACAACAAACCATCGTGGTCAGATCGAATATGAAACGAAACGGTGGCCGTGATAGGATCTTCTCGGTGACCGCTGGCCGTTTGACGATCTTTTGTAAATGATCAATGTTTGATTTAATCAAACGAGGATTCACTTTTTCTTGGGACATGTTGTTGCGGTTGCTGCGGTTTCGGTTGTCGTGAAATCAAATCAAATCGAATCAAAATTCCATCATCGACCATCGGCGTGTGTGTGTGGTGGACCACAATGTCCAAACAAACAAACAAACATGTTTCCATGGAGATTGTGTTCCAACCAAAAAAACCATGGTAATAAATAAGGTGGTGGTGCGCGCGCATTTTCCCGGTTCAAAAATTCAAAAATTCAAAAATTCACCATCGCCGAGTAGCATCACACCAGCGCCATCTTGTGTTTTTATTTTGTACTAATACGATTGTTTTCCGTTTGTCGCCGTTGCGTTCGAATTCGAACGCGACAAATTTCTTTTTCGATTCTTTTTCTTGTTTTGATTTTTTTTGTTGAAGAATATTCTGCAAAGATATTGTTCCAAGATATGTGAGTGTCCAGAATTGCCAAAAATGCATTCAATAATTAAATAAAAACTGCTGCTGTTTGTTGGTTAGTTTTTTATATAATTTATTTTTGAATAATAATGAATTAAAAAAAAATTAAATTGTTTTTTACAATAAGCCAAAATGAATAATTATGTATTGGATTTTCGGTCATGATTACGGACGAGGAGGAAAAAGAAAATCGATCACAGTTGAGCGCACAAGACTGAAACATTTTGGTCATTGGTCATCACCTAAGCCCATTGGAATGATATGGTGGTGAATAATGTTGATGATGATCATTTGTTCCAAAACAAGTATATTGATGATTGGATTCAATGTGATTGAAAAAAGCCGATGGCTTTGGCATCAAAATCAATCGTGCATGATCATCACAGTCCATATTGAATTGGCCCAAAACATCGCGAATTCTTTGGGCAGTAATGTTATGTTGAATGACACGTTGGTGGATGCCAAACACCAGAAACAAGATGATCAAAATTAAACAACTCAATGTGAACCAAGGATGAATCCATAAGGATTGCCAAAATGATGATTCAAATGTTTCCACATCCCACAGCCAAACAATAGCGGTAACTATGGTGGATATTATGGACATGCCCAATATCCAACGCCAACGTTTAGATTTTTGCTCAAGGCGTTGCACAATCTCCATCAAACGATTCTCGAATTCGTGTAAATCTGTTAACGAAAATCAAATTAAGGGCCAATCATATAAAGCGTATGGTATTGAAGCTTAACGCCTTACCTTCACAAATTATCTGCTCCAAGGACATTTGCTGTTTTTCATTTTCTTGCTGGCAACAATTTGTTTCATTATCAACAAGACCAAGTGTTTGATCATCTTCATCGTCGTCGAGGTTGGCGGATTTTGGTTGCTGCAAATCGAATTGATTGAATCTGCCAAACTTTCTATCGGTCACATTGGCCAAAGCAAAATTTGAACCATTTAGATGAAGATTCATTTGGACAAAAAATTCAGCTCAAAATTTCGTTTGTGGTATGTTGAACTTGATAAATCAAAAAATATTCACATGAAATTGATTTCCCATTACAGATCATCAAATCGCACAAAAACACAATGTGGGTTCATCAAATTTTCCACTTACCATCGAAAACTGGTGGCTTGGTTCGGAGACAATCTCGGTGGTTAGAATGTTTTGGTCAAGCAGGAGGCAAAAAGTTGGTTCAAAACGTGTCAAACTGCCAATCAAATCACATGGCCACTGGTCTGGCGGATGGTGCGTATGGTGTTGGTCGAAAACCGAAAAATATCTGGATATTGTTATTTGGCACCAACAACAGTAAAAAAAGCATCAAAAGCATTTTACCCGCAACTGCTAGCATGGCTTGTCGTGGCAGTGGCATGCTGTACACTAGCGACACCTACCAAAATTTTCATCAAACCAAGCACAATCAGGCATGTTGTTACTCATCGCGTTCATTCCACACAGACAGATCGTTGTGTTGTGTTGATCAAACCATGGACGAAGTTGCCAAAGCACAAACCGCTAAACCAACAGAAGATACCATTTTTGGCAAAATTCTGAGAGGTGAAATTCCAACAAAATTCATCTATGAAGATGACTTGGTAAGTCCAATCATTCTAATCACTGGTGGATCGATTGACATTAACTAACATTAACTTTTCAGGTGGTGGCTTTCGATGACATCAATCCAACCGGTAAATATTAACGATTCTGATCGGTTAATCCAGTCAACTTTTAATCTTTTTTCTCCTCGAAGCTCCGGTTCATTTTTTAGTGATTCCCCGTAAACCAATTTCAATGCTCTCCACATCGACCGACGAAGATGAACCAATATTAGGCAGAATGATGGTTGTGGCTCGAAAAATGGCCGAGAAAAAAGGCCTAGCCGAGAATGGTTATCGTTTGGTGGTGAACAATGGTCGCCATGGTTGTCAATCAGTGTATCATTTACATTTGCATGTAATAGGTGGCCGACAACTTGGCTGGCCTCCTGGATAATTTTTGCATTTTTGCACAACATTTTGGAATCTGGTTTGGTAACAAAATGATTGAAATTATGAAATGAGAGATGAAATGCAAAACAAAACTAATGATTAAAATTATTAGTTTTATTGATAGAAAACATTTGATTGTTGATGTGGTCGAGTGTTATGAATTCTTGTCATGATTATTATCATTGTTATAGTAGCTATAGTAATGATTGCTAACACAATTCGAACAAGATTTCAATGCAGAATTGTCTTCTTGATCATATTCCAATTGTGATGCTTTCCGTTCACGATTCTGATCCTCCAAACGTTTGATTATATCCGAACTATTGATTTGCCCATCGTATTGGAACATGTTTTCCTGTAGGGAAAATGATTAGCACCAGTCAAAATTATTGTTGCACAAAACATTGCATGCATTGAACAAGTTACATACATTTTGCTGTAATTGATCACGAATCCGATGGCAAAGATCCAAAAACATAAGCTGAATATTCAAATTATGTTTACAGCTACATTCATAGAATGGTACATCCAACCGGCGTGCCAATTGTTCTGCTTGTTCACGATCAACCACACGCAATGATCGATCCAAATCACATTTGTTGGCCACCAATACTTTGATCACTTGTGGAGAGGCGTTCTGAAATCGAACGGAATTCGAAATTTATAACAACAAAAACAATCGAACCACAACTTCGAAGTTTTACCTCGTCGATATTTTTGAACCAATACGAAACATGCTGAAATGATTGCCAATTGGTCACATCATAAACAACAATGATACCCATGGCACCACGATAATAAGCAGTGGTCAATGCACGGAAACGTTCTTGGCCGGCAGTGTCCCTGGATATGATACAGAAATTAATATTAGTGATCAACAACCACCAATCATTATCATTGTGAACACCAACCATAATTGGAGCTTGATGTTTCGTTGATCATGGTCATCTAGTTTGATCATTTTTTGTTTGAAATCGATTCCTAAAACAACAAATCAAAAACGAATTATAACGAATGAAGATCACGCCTCCCAAAAATCGAAGCATACAAAACTCACCAATAGTGGATATGTAACCATCAATGAAAGAATCATCGCAAAATCTTTGAACAATACATGTTTTGCCAACATTTGAATCGCCCAATAACAATATCTTGTAGACATTGTTGTTGTTGTTATTGCTGCTGCTGTTGTTGGTACTTGTTGTTGATGAATTTGAATTTGCCTCCATTCCGCCAAACGAATGAATTGAATGAAACGACGACGGCCCGCAACAACCAACCAACCAACCTGGGCAGTGTTCTTATTTTGGAACCATTTGATGCTGGTGATGATGTGGCCGATATGCTCTGTTGCTGATGCACGCACCAATATTGTGTGTTCAGTGCATGTGTGTGTCGAACTGACTGACTGACTGTGGGATTCGGTTCCAGAAGCAAACACGGACGGAATATTCTGTGTACACACACACACACAGGCCAAGAATAGCAAGAAAAAAAACAATATTCTATCTTGCACACACACACAATCCCCGTCTTGCAGACCGAATGAACATCCACACATCGGATCGGATCGAGGATCAGGGATTCCCGTTTCGGATTCTCTTCTTATTCTTATTCTTCTTCACAAGGCACCACAAACCGATTTGGGCATGTGTAGTTGTTGGTTGTTGTTTTCGGGCTGGCAGGCAGGCAGGCCGCGGATTATGTGCAATTCGAATTCGAATGTTATTTTTGTTGGCGGCCCGATTCTTGTGGCCATGGCCATAGTATCTGGTATACGCCCAGTTTACCAGTAATACTCGAAAATAATAATAATTAACCATTATCAACCAGAATTAGTTCTTGGTTCTCGGGTAAACAATCGGGTTCTGGATTCAAGCTGATAGTGTGGTGCGCCGCTTATTATTATTGGTTTTGGCCATTTTATTGCACCCAAAACCAAATGACACTTGTATCCTTATTCGTTTTCTGCTGTAAAATTAAATGTTACCAATTTTAGCTCTCATTGTTTGCAGATAGGGTGAGATAATACCAACCTCATTTCTCAAGAACTTTTGCGTTCCAAAAAGAAAAAACAGCGTGGTTTTTTGTTGCGATAACCAAAGAGAGAAATAACGGTGTTTACCTTGCAAATAATGAACACACACACACACACCACACACACTGTAAAAAAAAATACAAAAATGAGTTTCAGCGCCCCAGCAAAGCGGACAGACTTTTTTTTAAAATCGAGTTTTCGCTTGTGCTGCCATCTAGCAATCTTTATGCAAGTCATTATGGGTTACTAAATTTATTTATATTTTTGGCCGTGAGTGGCGCTGAAACTCATTTTTTTATTTTTTTGCAGTGTGCAGTGTTCGGATTTTTCATTATTGTTGTTGTTGTTGTTGGTGGTGGTGGTGGTCCATGTCCATTGTGATCTCATTATTGCAATCGGTTTTTGTTTGTTTGTTTGTCTGTTTGTTGTTTTCATTGTCGTCGTTGTTACCGGTTATTATTCTGGTTATTCTACGCTTAAAAACCGTCCCCATACCGGTAGTAAAGGATTGAAAGTATTCTTTGGTCGACGACCCACAGATGGTGTAGGGTCATTGTTTTTTTGTGTGTTTGTGTGTGTCAATCATTGAGATGAGAAGATAGCCATCATCACGATCAAACTGTTCAAACGTTGAAACGACGTTAACTTGTGTGTTAACCTTAACAGGTAATTTATCTTTGATTATTATTGCTCCATGTTATGTGTTGTGTGTCCACCCGTTCTAATCAAGTTTTTTTTCTTCCCAATCCGCCGGACAATAAAACAACAAGAAGAAGAGTTGAATGAATGAGTGGCCATCTACAGAGATCGTCGGTTATGTTCATGATGATGATGATGATGAAGATGAGAAACAACCGAGTCGGCAAGTAGTGGTGGCCAATAAAGAATGTAATATCAATTTTCCCGAAGAAAAAAAAAACAACAACAACAACAACGACTGTTGTGGCCTGGTTGTGGTCTGCTGGTCTCTTTCTTCATCTTGTTGATCATTTAAGTTGTTGTTGTTGCTGCTTTCCACCTCCGACTCCAAGAAGCAAGGTAAGCATTGTGCTCGATGATAATGAACCATTATATTATAACAAAATAATATAACATCTACACAACGGTTTCAATATTTTTTTTTTCATTTCTTCTTTTTTTTCCAAATAATATCAAACAGGTTTTACTGAACGGACACCGAACAACAACGACATATTAGTTCTCGTTTTTGTGGATGTTGTTGCCTTCATCAACGTCGACTTGATCGCTTTTTTCCCTTTGGCAACACACGAAAGGAGTATACTCAAAAAAAAAATTTACTGAAAAAAAATCAATGCAAATTCCAACATCTTTGCATACCGCCATACCTCGACGATAAAACCGACCGATTCAGATTTTGGATAATTTTGTTTTTAAATTCTATCGCTGCCGTAGTTGAATTCAAACCGAACATAATTTGATAAACAATCAAGAATTCAAACGAGCTTTTATGTTTTTTGATCTTAATTTGGAATCTGTGATGTTTTCTAAATTGATTCAAAATTGATCCAACTATTTTATAAAGGTATGTGTGTCACGAGCCATGACCATTCAATTAATTCAAATATCTGTTTTTTCAGCATGCAACAGAATCAACCAATAAATGGTTACATGCACAAAAAAACCGAATGGTGATAATTGAAAAACGAATCTGAATTAGTGATTTTGTTTGTTTGACAAACTTTGATCATGGATATACCATCAAATGTGAATGAAGAAAATTCTAGTCTCGACAAGACAACCAATCAAATATCATTCAATAATGATAATGATGAAACTGCCACCGACGATGAACATTCATCAATCATGATTGATAATAATAAAATAGAAGATAATAAACTGCAGCAAAATGATATTTTGGCAGCAGAAATCACCAGGTTAGAGTCGGATTGTGATCCGAATCGTCCCTTCAAAACAATAGATTTGGACCATCCTGATGGGGACCACAGTATTTTCGATGTTGGTTTTGAACAAGACCCCTCAGCCCGAAATATCCAAAAAAACGATGAAGAATCCAATTTAAATGTCGTTTTCTCGATGCCAACCTATCGTGAGCTTATGGATTCTGCTGATGATTCAACAACAACAACAGAATCGGATGAAAGCGCCGAAAAATTTTCAAGTTGTGATTTGGGAAACGAAGAAAAAGATGTCCAGAAAATGTTTATGTTGATGAATACTGATAATGATAATACTGCTACAACCCATACTGATAATACCAGTGAAACGGCAACAACCATCATCAATATGGATATAAATGAATTGTCTTCACCATCATCTTCGGATGATAAGAAACGTTTACGTTTGGAAGATTTCATGCGACAAATTATCACTCAGATCAACACCAGTTCAGGTATGTCAACAAAAAAAATTGATAATATAATTGACCATATTTTTTTTTGTTAGAAAAAATCTGGCCTAATTTACTGTTGGATTTCACCAAGAATTTTGCAGAATTCAACATACCAAGTTTTGTTCTGCAGCTTAACAATGATTATCTTCATGATAACAACATTGTCGGTTATGGAGATTGCACTGGTACCGGTGCATCATCAATCACAACCAATTCTAGTGTTTTGAACTGTAATCGTTTTGTTTCCAATTCTGACCAAGATCTTTTGATGGACATTTTGAATATTGCTACTAGTTCATTGTCGATGCCTCAGACTGATCGTCGCGTGTTTGCCTGTCAATTATTGCTCAACATTCATGATTGTCTAACCATGGATACCATTCAATCTAAAGTGATGCCGTTATTAAGCGAAATCGTTGCCAAAGAAACAACAACATCGGTTCGATTTACAGTATGCTTCGTTTTATCAAACTATGCCAGAAGGGTTGAGTGAGTATAATTGATTAGTTATGGTAATGGATACTAATGAAATTTCCGTTGTTTCCAGATTCGACTATTTTCAATCAATCATTTTTCCATTATTCCAAAAGCTATCTTGTATTGCTTTGGAAAATACAACCAATGATCATAGGCAAGTGAATCCGAAAGGCCAATATTCACTTTGTACATCGACAACCATTTGTTTCGCTCTGCTTGACTCGTTAACTTCCTTGCTGTCTTATTTGCTTCATTTCAATCAAATGTTAATGAAAAAACAACAACAACGTAAGCAGCACACCGACAACAACAAAAATAAGACTAAGGTTAATGACCAAAATGGTGATGATCTGTGCAATGACGCTTATGATACCGATTCGAATACTAATGACGATACCGATAAAATCGATCAAGTGTTCAAGTTTACTCATGAAAAATTCTTGCCCCTGCTCAAAAAGATATTTCAATCTATGCTCAGTTTTATAGAACAATATCGTTCAATGTCAATGAAAATTGAACAAGATCTGTTCAATTGTTTTCTACATTGGCGTGATCAAATCGGTACACATGATTCAATATCGCAGACGCTTTTCTCACATTTTCAAAGTTTGATACTATTCGTATTGATTCTAAGAGATTTCTCCAACACTTCTAACAATGATGCTAACCAACCGGATTTGATTGATCAAGATGAATGGTATTTGGATTTCTATTATCGGCTTTGCGCTTTCCATTATGTTCTGCCAAAGCCAACCGATTATTCTCCTGTAACCAATCAAACAATGGCCAACACTACTGCCCAAGATTCTTTGTTGATCGATCAATCTACCCATTCAATATTGACCAAAATCAATTTGATGGATTTGGGTAGAAATAATTCCAATGCCAGCCAGAATGCCGATACTTCTAGCCTGTACAATTCTATTTCTAGTTCAAGCCAAAATTTTATAGGAAGATTTCAAGTCAAAAGTGATAACAACAACAGCAGCAGCAGTACGATTATTAAAACGGCGGATTCACCGTCAATTCTACAGCAAAATTTACAACAAACAACCAGCGTGGACATAGCTGCTGGTGAACAACTTGTTGCATCAAACGTTACTTTACAGAATAATGACTTTTCCATCGGTTCCACTCAGTATACGTTCAGTTCAAATGCATTGAATAATTTTGATATATTTGGCTTCTTTCGTTATAAAATAATTGCCTGCAAAATCATCTTGGTAGCTTTAGTTCCGGTAAGTAACGGCGGCAGACACACTTTTATGTTTTGTTGAAAAATTTCATCTATGTTTGGTATTTTAAGAGTGTAATCAAGTTTATTCAAGTGTGCTTGAAAAACGAAATTAATTTAATTTATGTTTTGTATATTTAAATAGGCAATTTCCGATCTTTATTGTATAACAAAAACTTCTAATCAATTGTTGGCTAAGCAACAACAAAACGGTCCACCGCCACAACAACAATCAAAAAATATACCAAATACTGAAATACCAAGAAATGCAAACAAATTATTACAGTCATCAACTTTAACTTTTCTTACTAATCATTGGTCAGATCCGATTGGAGAATCCCATCCATCATCCGTCAAACTTAAAACCGAATCCGAAACCGAATCGAATATTGAATTGCCACCTGTTGATCGAGATTTTGCCGGTGCTCAGGTTAAAGAACAAATCATCACACGTTTGATTGATATATTGAATACATTATCGATTGACAATAATTACGAGATTTCCATCAAAATGGCCAATATTATCGAGAAGCTTGTGGAAAGATTTACGGAGCCGATTCGTCTCTATTCTTTATTGATCAATATAATGCAGTCGCAGAATTTCGATGTGATTGGTCATTTTATCAAAAATTTTTATTCTGTTTTCTCATCAATGCTATCCTCTTCCATCGGAAACAGCCTAAACGTACGTATTGATAGTTGAATGATTTGATTAAATGATTTAATTTTCAATGTTTTTTTCGATTCGCCCCCACGTAGATCAATACCATCATTGAATATGTAATTGAAACATTTCTACGGTCCGAAAGTTATCTTTCAACAAAACCAAAATGGCGTCTGCACATCTTGTACTTTGATGTATTGTTTCGATTGTCCAGAATGGTTCCGGTGGACATTGTTCAACGATTGATAATTCCTCGTCTTTTGCTAAGATTTAGCACAACGGTTTGTTTTAATTAGAAAACAACTCGATGTTTGATTTTTAATCATTTACGTATCTTGACATTGTTTTCAGCGTGCCATACCTTGCAGGCAGGCGGTTGCTCGTTGTCTGTTATTAGTTTACATTGAAAATTTTGCCGAATATGATTTTCACAAATTTTACCGTTTATCGGCAAAGACAGTGGCCGTGAAAACGGATCAAAAGCATTCACAATCGCCAACGGGCAATAACTTTATGGCGCTCGAGAAAGATAATGATCTGCAAACTGCTCATTTATCATTCGATCTGTTCAATTGGTTGGATCGTAACCTTAAACAATCAAACAAATATCAAGATCGTCAGCTATATATCGATTTGTTGGCAATATTATTGAAATTTTTATTCCGTGATTCGATCGAATCATACCAGCCACAATCATCTATGAACAATCATTATTTAGTGGATTTACAAGAACTTTGCCCTAGTTTGATGGACACTCAACATTTGTGGCATAGATTTTTCGATGAATCTCGTGCGCACAATCTTAAAGATTTAAAATCCAGTCAATTGTTTGCCATGATATTGATCCAGCGTTATGGATTACTACATTTGATCACTGAAATGTGTACCAAAGATCGTGTGGGCACGATTCGAGCCAGTGCGTGCACCGTTCTTTATTCATTATTGTTGTGTGTCAATCATTGGGTGGTGGATAATCTGCACCGTTTGCCTCAAACGAACGTCGAACAAAATCCTGAAGAAGAGGATTGTTTAGAGTTGATAATGGAATACTATGATTCTTATTTAGAAAATTCGGAAGACAAGTCCTCATCAACTTTGGAGCACATTTATCGCAGACTTCAAGCCGAAACCGATGGAATAGTTTTGGAAGAATTGAACAAAGTCTTTTTGTTGGCCGATGATTTTCGTTTGGATTTCAATTTGAATTATTATCAATTGAGAAATAGAAGGAAAAAACCACGTAAAGACGAGGATTGTCTGGAACAACAACCAAAAAGTCCACCCCAGACAACGCCAAAAACCGATATCGTTTCCTTGACCACCACCACCAACATCAATATTGATACGGATGTGATTGAATTAATGAATGACCTGTTGATTTATGTGGAAACCATGGACGCTCAAAGATCTGATCGAACAAGTCCGATCGATGATGGAATTGACATTGAAGATGCAAGTGCAAGTGACCGCCAGGCTGATGTCTTCAGCGATTGTTTTCCGCTGGTTGATTCCAATTCCATTTCCATTTCTGATCAAGTTGGCGATTATGGGGACCAAAATCATTCAGAATCCATGGAGCCAGAAGCAACAGTTGTTGATATCCATTCAACAGAGGCTGCGGGGGCCGTCAATCGCTGTCGCGGTTTGATTTACATTTCCAGCAGTGAAATTGAGAAATCTTCCATTGATCCCATCAAACCAAACATCGTTGAACCCCCCGATTGCCCCCTGCAAAATAATAATAGTGAACCAAAATTAACACAACCGCAACAACAACAACAATCAAGTAAAATTATTAGCCCCAAAAAAAGGAAATCTCCCAAACATATTATCAATAATAATAATCTTCTGCAACAGTCCAAAGGGACACAACCACCACCACCACCACTCAAAACCACTCATGATAATGCCAATAATGCTGTTGATGATGCCAATAAAACTGAAATTGGACAAGGTTCGATGATCGTAGATTCAAATGTGGATTCAGATCGCGTTTCTGAATCCGGTGTGAATAAATTAAATCATTCTAGCCTGAACAATAATCATTGCGGCCAAAAACTTAAAACATCTAAAGGCAATCAAATTGCCAATCGAAAGCAGCCGGCTTACAATCATCATCATTCAACAGCATCCAGAATGGCATCCAACAACAATGTTGCATTGTTGCCGACACCAACATTTCACCATCATGGTTCATCATCATCCAAAGTTCCAATACTCAGTAGCGCTTCAATCAACAACAACCACCACCGGGGTCCGCCTCTACCTGTTGCGGCTGCTACAGCTGCCCCCTCTGCTGCTGCTTCCTATCCGGGAATTCGTTTCCGTATTGTTTATCCACCACCACCAGCACAACCCCCGGTACCTGCTGGGGTGCAATTTTGTGCTGGTTTCTCAGCTAAAACCACCAACAATAATAATAATCATTTAGTTTCATCAACGTCTAGTCAACGTTATCCAGTTGGTTCCACTGTTTCGAATCACCACCATTTTCATCATCACCATCATCATAATCATGCAGCTATAGGTTCCGGTTCCGCTGCACAATTTAAACTGCCCAAAACAATCAACTCTTCGGTTTCCAATCATCGACCATCAGCAGTATCACTTTCTCCGAAAATTCTTGCTTGCTCAACCGATGCCAATAATGTTGCCAAGTGCAACAAACGGGCGGGGCATAATAATAATGATACTTGTGAGTGTGTTTAAAAAAACAAAAAATGCATTGATCGTTTTTGGTAAATAAGGAATGTATCTTTCTTTTATATTTTTAGCTATAAATCATCATCATCAACATCATCATCAATCGCAGCATCTAACTCAATATTTGCATAATCGTCCTTTACAAGTGCTGCCTATACATGCTGCTGAGCAACAACAACATCAAGCTAAAATTAAGAATTCCAATAAGAAAATTTTCAAAACACTAAATCACCAGCCAACGGTCGGAACGTCGGTGAGCAATTTTCGTCAGAATTCTCCAGCAACAGATATCAATAGCAATACTAATGTTAACAATGGATTTGTTCGAGTGAAAAAATTCAAAAAGAAATTGGAGCATTTAAATTCATCCTCGAGAAATGTTGCTAATAAGAATAGTAGAAAAATCAATCATGATCATTTAATGGAAACCGATGATTTTGGCAACAACAACAATAATTTAAATAATGCTAATAATAATGAAGAAACTGCTCAGCAGCAATCATCATCATCATTGGATGTCTCCACTGAAACTAGTCCACAAAAACCGTTTGCCCAAACATGTTCCATTGATGACAATAATAATAATGGTCAAAAGTAACACACACGCACACACACACACATTCAACACACCATTGTTGCAGAGAGATTTAGTTCCATCAGTTCCCCTCCCCCTCAGTAGTTAGGTAGTCTTTCTTTCTTAATCAATTATTTATTTTATTGTATTTTATTATGTAATTTTTTTTTATTATGTAATGTCTAATCATTTTATAGATTGATTTATGAGTATTGATTTTTTTATAATATACAATCGCCTGGTCACTGTTTTGTTTTTACAACATTTGACTATTGTGCGAGGAAGTGTTTTTTTTAAGGAAGAGGAAATTTCAATTGTTATCCTCTTGAAGAAACTCAGGATGTTTTTTTTATACGGATTTTTTTCGTTTACGAATTTATCATTTTACATTTTACATTTTATGTTGTTGTCAAATCAAATTTTTTTTTTAAATTCACTTTCATTCTACGATTCTATCTAATAGAATTTTAACTGAAACAACAGAAATTAACTCTGTTCCTATACAATAATTTCCATACAAAACTCCAACACTCAATCTCGAGTTGTGTGGTTGATTTATTAATTGATTGATTGATTGATTAAACGATCGATCGGTCGGTCGATGGTTTTTTCAAATAAAACCCTGTGTTACCCAAGGATGATTTAAAAAAAAACATCATCAAGGTGGGTTTTGATTGATCGATGGTGATGGGTAAAAAGAATGTTTAAGGATAAATTGATCAAGCCTGTCAAGTACAAAAAGCAAGCAGAGATGTTGATGTTGGTCTCGTACATTCGATTTAAAAAGGTAATAGATATCGTATCGTATCGTATTGGAAATTGCATTCAGAAATCACATGGTTTTTTTAAAATTGTATCCGTAGACTTACTGACTTATGATATCAAATGTAATATTTATTTCAACTTACTTTTTTAATTAACCAAAATCAATCAACCAATCACATTAGCTACTGCTAGGGTTACCAAGGATTCCAATCGTCTTGAGGTGTGTGTGTGTGTTTTGTACGGACGTCAATCTTGGTTTTGATCAAAATCCGTTCCTGATCGTCGTTCAAGGTATAAATAGGGACATGTCTGTAAATATCACCCCTTTAAGTCAAGTTGAAACCAACCAGCAAAAACAACAACTGTCATTGACTCTGACTGTTTTCTATTTCAGTTAAAGTTATTTCTTCAAGTTCAAATCGTCTCGCCAAGCTGATCATCGACTTGTTTTTTTTTGGTCAAAACGCTGAACAGAAACAACATTGTTTCCAATTTTAAATTAATCAATCCTGTCTGTGGTTATGTCTTCACTTTATCATCACATTAAGCACAAAATTCTGGTCCTAGGCTCGGCAGGTAAGTCTGATTTTCGGAAATTGTTGCGAATTTAATTCTAAACATTGTTGATCACACCCAGGTTGTGGGAAAACCAGTCTGATTGAATCAATTTTGAGCAGAAGCAAATGTGATTATGAATGTCAGCCATCCAGTCCCGGTATCGATATAAAACAATGTCACTATTCACAGGCGGTACATTTTCATGAAATCGAAATCGAATTGAAAATTTTCGAACGTACCATCCAGGGTGCACTGGATCGACAAACCATGCAACCATTCTATTGTCAGCTGGACACAGTGATCGGTGTTTATGATCCGGATAATTTTGATCAATCATTTCATCAGATGAAGGATGCTCTTGATTCTGTTTTGGCATTGTACGACACCAACCACCGTTCCAATCAATATCCTCGTCCTACCGTGTATGTTTTGAGCAATGTCCGAGATCATCGTCAATGTCGATCGCATGGACCATATCGGGAGGTGAAAGAATATGTTGATCAGATTGGCGCCATACAATTGTACCATTATTGTTATTCATCCAGCCACATCAAAGCTTTTCATCATTTGATGATGCTCAATGTTTATCGTCAACATTTCCGTCAGCAGCCATTGGCCACTTTTTTGCAAGCCATCGACAATTGCCGTCGGCATGTTTATATGGACAATTTTTATCAAGAGAACAGCAACCACGGCAGCGGTGGTGGGGGCCATCAAAAATCAATCTTTGCAAATTTGTTTCATAAATTGAAATTTCATCATCATCACCACCACCACCATCATCATGATCAACATCAACATCAACCTCAACATCAACATCAATCATTACACTCCCAGAAACAGAATGAACATTTTCGCAATGGTACCCTGACACATGTGATTTGAATCGAACAAAAAAACCTCAATCAATTTCAATCAAGTCACTTCGGACACTAAAATTCATATCATAAAAAGATTCATGTTGTGTGATTCATAAATTAATTGTGATTGTGACCAAAAAACACATTCATTTTTTTTAATTATTTATTTATTTGGATAGAATCATCTTTATCATTATCATTATTATTATTTTGTTGCAAAAATTACAATTGCCGAAAATGACATTCAATGACTTTCGCCTTTTTTCCCTGAAATCCGTTTAAATTCCGACATGTTCGTACTGCTGTTCACTGTCTGGCCTATGAATGCAATATGATCGATTCTGGTCACATCGCTACCCGATTGATTGTTCTCCACGAAAATGATCAAATTTTGAACATTCTGAAATTTAACATAACGTAATGGTATCGGATTGCCTTGGACCAAATCCTCAACTTTCACATCGATTGTTTGCACTGGTTCCATTGATTGGGCCTGATCGAAATCTAACGTTCGAGGTTGATTGATGAACAATTTCAATCGTTTCGGTCCATTGGTGGCCGGTGCCGATAGTTTCAAGGAATGAATCTTGACCGGTTGATTGAATGCCACATTGATTATCAATTGTTCATCACAATCGGATAGCAAATAGAATCCAGAACCTGGATTCAAAGCATGGCCCAAATTATTCTTGTCGCTTTCGTTCAAACATTCCGAGTTTGCTTGGTTGATGAACGAACGGAGATCGATGAAACCGGCCACACCTGATTCAGCAGCTGCTGCTTGCAGATTTTCCTGCGAGTTGACTATTTCGCGTATTTTCGCTTCCAACGCGGCTGGATCCGCTCCTTGCATTCGATGGATGGCCACACGATTCTTGAAGAATATGAACGTTGGCATAGCTGTCACTTGGTTGTTACGGGCCGTATCTTGACATTCGTCCACGTCCACCTTCAAAAATTTCACTCCTCGAGCAGAATATTCATGCGAAAGACGTTCGAAAACCGGGGCGATTCTTTGGCAAGGCCCACACCAGCTGGCCGTAAAATCAACAACAACCAGACCGTTGTGGCCCAAATGATTGAGGAAAGCTTCATCATTTTCAACATGCACGATAGGCATCTTTTTTGTGATGATGTGGCAAACGATGGGCGATGACGGATTAAGAATTTACAACGGAAACAGAATCTATGAAGCTATGATCACCGAATGAATTTAATCGGTATTTGTATGTTTTGACGATGCTTTTGTTTCCACCACAATTTGCTGTTTTGTTCCTCTCAATCTGTGTGGGTTTTGCACACAAATGTGTTGAAACATCATCTCTCATCGATCAGCGCACATTGCGTTTGGTGCGGCAAAATCAGCGCCATCTAGTGGAGAGCAATGGCAACACATGCTGGTCGTGACAATTCATTTTTTTGATTCAAAAACAAAGCACCAGATGGCGCTGTTGTCGGACGATTTTTTTTTTCCAAATTTCAAGCGGTAAAAGAAGATTTTTGAAAATGATCTGACCACTATTAATTATAATAATTTAGAAAACAGCTGCTAATGTCGAAGCTGTCAAACAACACACCTATGCGGTCACCGATTGTTTCATCCATTATTCATCATGTCCAATGGCAGCTGCAATGTTCAAGATGGCGTTTCCGTTATAGAATGAGAAACACACGATGATCATGATCATCATGATTCGATTGGTTCGCACAATGTTGTTGGATCACTTTTCGCTAGTCGCTAGTCGCAATCTGGCCAATATCGATATCGGCCTGCCTCCGTCTGTCTGCCGCCTGCCTGTCTGGCCCTGAAATTTGGACCTTGACCGCACACACACACGCGGTCACGCGAACGATCCACAAGCCGCCCTTCATTGTACCAACCAACCGTGTGGAACCAGCCGGCAGTGGCCGGCCGTGTTGTTCCAGCAGTTGGTTCCACTACCCAGGCGGAGGCCATTCGCTCAACCTCACCAAGGGGTTTTCCCTTTTTGGATTTCGGTCGCGACCAAAACCAGAACCGAGACCAGAAAAAAATCCGCGCACATCCAAACAGCACACAGAGTTTGGGCATCATCCATCCAGTGTGCCAGTTCCATGTGCATCCAGCAGCAGCCATCATCAACCTATTCTCCACCACTCTTCTCTCTCTCTCTTCGGGTGTTTTTGGCATAGTTTGAAGCTTTCTCTTTTACTATTTACAGTTATTATTATTGTATTGTATTTTGCCCGCACACACAAGCACATCCATTCATGGATTGTTGAAACTGGCCTAGTACAACAACAACAACAACTGGCTGGCTGGCTGTGGTGGCTCTTCTTTATTATTATTATGATGGTCGTCAAGCCAGAAGAAAACACAGTTAGAAGAATCTTGGCGTCCATTAACGGTGCATGCAAGACGCCAAAGCAGATGGTTGGCTGTGGCTGCTGCTCAACGATCATCGATGGTGTGTTTTGGTGCTTGTGTGTGTTACCCACGAAATATCTGAAATTATGATTTTACGCCCACGACGATCACCATCAATCGGATACATCGGATTCAATTTGACGCCCGGATCTGTGTGTGAACTGTGTCTATGTGGTTCTGTGAATTCAATTTGCAAATGTGAGAATGTTCATTGCACAGAATCATCACTTCAACGTATCATCGTCATGGAATATTGACCCCTTCAACAAATGGATTCATAAAACCCTGGACACACTACCCTCCCACGCACATTAATTTCAAGGTTAGTGGAAATCGTTTACCTTTCTCAACCTCCACCTTGCACCACCACCACCGGTAATCAGTGGTAATGCACTGTTCTCTGTTCTCCTCTGCTGTTTTCCGCTTTGCGCTGGGCGTATGAAACAAACAATTGATTGATCCACCTCGCTTGATTCATCATTGCTAATGCATTGTAATTTTGCTAGGTAACGCCCATGCCCCTCCCCTCCCTCTTTCCTTCATTGTCTGCATTGCATTGCATTGACGTGAAGTAATTGTCACGATAAAAATTTCTGTCAAGAAACGTATTCGGATTGTTCCTGTTGTGGTTTCTCTGTTGATTGTTTTTAGTTCCGTTATGTTTTGTTTTGTTTTGTTTCGTTCAATCAGAGATGAGAGATGCTGTTTAGGATTCTCGTGTATCTTTGGCCTAATATTCGACCAAACACACGCCCAGTAATAATACCACAGCGCAACGTGCACCAGTGTATCATTATCATCATCATTGTTAAAATAGCTGCCAAATGCCCGGTGTCGCTTTTGTTTTCAATCAAACACAAATGAAAATATCATCAAGAAAAAAGTTTACGCCCAAAATTTTAACAGTTCGGCTGGCTGGCTGGCTAGCGTAGTGTGTTGACCTGCAGGACCACAAACCGCCCAAACCACAAAAGCTATAGCTAGCACACTACGTACTCGTGTGTCTGTGTGTTTGGGCTCTCCTTTTCGAAGGCGCGCCAGGCAACCACCAAACACACATTACAAAATTTTTGTAA
>JAOZJS010000558.1:0-27659 GCA_025882695.1 Amerodectes protonotaria | reverse complement strand
CGGACAAGATCAACCGCAAGTCTGGGATTATTTAGCCTGGAGAATTATTTTTTTCAAAATATTATCGCCCAAATTTATTATCAAATAAAGAAGATCGATCCAGAATACCACTGTTGAAGATAACCATAATGTAGATTGCCGTGTTGTAGAACATTGATTTCTGTATAAAAACCTTTGTTCTTTTCCCTCTTTGTCAACTTGCAAAAAACCGATTTTCACAAACTAAAAATAAGTTCTAAATAAAACCTAAAATTCTAAAAACTCTCAAAAAACCACTTTTAGCCTCTTTACCACCAAATGAAACTCCCCTCCTTAGAGGAGAAATGACTCATAACCAACAATTATTTGTTAAATTAAAAAATTTTTTTATTAAAATTATTAATAAAATAAAATTATTGTTATGGTACTTGCATTGTTTGAATTGTACTTTTTTGAATCTGTTCTCAATGAGCTTGGCGCCAAAAATCAAACTCATCTAAATCGTGATCTAAAAAGCTATGGTGATAGTTTGGATTTGTCCATGTGGCGCGCAGTTTTACTATCCAATCAAAATGGGGCCCTATTTCATCACTCTATGACTCGATGTGACTTTGACCTGGGCATTGTGATGAGACAAGCATCCAAAAGGATGATGAGGATGAACGTGAGTGTATGCACAAACAAGAGCACCGGCACAAGCACAAGCTCAAGCAATATAAATAGAAGCATTTTTTTCATTTCAAGACATTATTAATTTGAAATCAATCATTGCTTTATTCGAAAAATTTGCTTATTTTCATCTTAAATTTCAAGAATTATCATCCTTTCGAAATTTTCGGGCCAACCAAGCCAAATACAAAAAATATCAATATGAAAGTAAGTCATGTTGTTAATAACTAACAACGATTTCAATCCACGAATTGATCCGAATGTGAATTAATTTTTTTCGTTCGTTTAGATTTCTATTTTAGAAGTGTCAGCACTTTTATTCAACGTTGAAAATTTTAGAATTAAAGATGGATATCAATATCATTTAAAAGTAAGCAATTAATCTTTTCCGATGTTCTGTTCTGTTCTGTTCCGCTTTGCTTTGTGAAGAAATTAATCTGAATTTTTTTTATTTTTGATTATTACAATTATTTTCCAAACTTGTATAGTTTGAATGCAACAGGTGCAACCAGATCACCAGCGAATTTAAAAATTTTAATTTCGGAATTAATCATCCCCAGGCGTCAGAGGATGGAATGAAGCGTGAAACTTATAATCTTGTTTTCAATTGTGAATTTTGTTCCCATGTTCATAAGATCAGTAAGTTTTATTCATTGATTTATTGATTTATTGATTCCTTGATTCTTTTTCAATTTTCAAGATGTTTGGCAGGATTATGAATTGAATTACAAGGCCAAACTATCACCACATTTTCAGCCATTCGTGCTGTTTGAAAGTAGGGGCTGTAAGCCCGTCGATTATCATCCGAGCCCACATTTTCAATGCGTTGGCAAGGAGAGTGGTCAAGTTTTTCATTTTGAATTTAATAATGATAATTCGTGGAGTGAATATGATGGTGCGGCAGGTGTGGTGGTTGGTGTGTACCGTTTTCGATATCGATTCAGCCACATTCAGCAAAACAAACGTCCGAAGTTGAAAATGGACGGTTTGAATGAAGATAATAATGATGATAATCAAGATGAAGGATGTGTTTCCACATAATTGTTTGATTTTCGTTTTTTTTTCAAATATCATTTTAATATTAATCAATCAACCATTATTATCATTATTTGTATATATAAATATTATCGAAATTCTTATTGAAAAATTATTCTTATAAATTATCCATTAATGATTGATAATAATCGATTAATTTGATTTGATTTGAATGCGCCATGTGTAGAAATATCCGCCGCCACCACAATTCATACACATAGTAAGTCGAAATAGTTGTCAAGCGAGCACGCTGTTTTTTTTTGGCTCACACTTATTTATGCCTAGTCATTGTTTTGCTCGATTGCTTTGGGTTTATTACATTGTTATTTATTCGCTTGTTTCCATTATCTTGTCAATCACTACTTGCTTCTTCACCAATTTTGACAAAACCAAACACACAAAAATGAGTGTTGACAATACAGAAAGGGTAATCTATATTAAGAGAAGAGTATTACTATTAATCAATCTAAATGATTTGTTTGCTTGTTTTCTGTTTTACTTCAGATTTTCAATCTGGAAATCTCAGCTGCTCTCAACAATTTATCTTGTGTTAATAAGTATGATACTTATAACATCCAAGTGAGTGGTCGTCGTCAAAAATTTATCTGAATGTTTTTTATCTAACATTATCATTGTTGTTACCATAACCATACCATTTGTAATCAACTATAATAGGTGGAATGCATCCAATGCCACACCATTGGCTTGGCCAAGGTGAGCAAATTTGGCAAGCAAAAATTGTCAACACTTTCTTGGATTAAACAAGTTGATACGTACGTTAATATGTTTAGACGTTGCGACAGTTGCCGTCGCGTACAAGAAATCAGTGAGTTTTAAGAACATTGATTATTACTGTTTATTGATAATTGTTATTATTTGGTTTTCTCTTATACGGTTGAATTACTCAGCTATTGTAAACCACTCGCAACTCGGCTATCAAAGCACAACGCGCGAATTCAAACAATTCGCCCAATTTCTATGCATTGGCTGTAAACCAAAAATTTTTATTGCAAAGGAAGAGTTCCACGCTAGTAGTAATGTAAGCGACGAATACTTCAATTTCGCCTTGACCAATGGAGTTTGGTCTGGTCGCGACGAGAAGGCCGGAAAAATTGTGGGAATTAGCCAATTCCAGTCTCGTTTTGTACAATTGAACGAGAATGAAGAAATGAAGAAGTGAAATGAAAATTTTCACTCGAACATTTTTTTTTGATTTTCATCGGCCTATCTTACATATCTTCAATGTTAATCTTTTTTTTATTTGCCTTTGATCCCCTAAATTCCTAAACCTTTCAATAATCTCAAATTTTGTAATGTTTTTTTGCCAAAAAAGCTTTGATTCACCATCGAATCATTGATTGATATCATTCTTTTATTTTTATTTTCATGATTGTGATTATGTTTTGTTTGTGATTCGTTGTGTCTTTGTGTTCATGTTAATGTTTCTGTTTCATTTTGATCTGTTCAAATTCCAATTCCACTTTGATTGAAAATTTTGATCCTCACCTTGATTGACACAATCATTGAATCCACTCTAATCATTTCTAATCATAAACTCCTTTATTTCTCTTTATTCTACATGATGATAATCCAAAATTTCTGAATATTCTTACATATATAATCAAATGATAATTGATTAAAGCCGATTAATAATTAATTAATTAACACACATTGGAACATTTGATGAAACCAAATGAAAATGAATTGCCATAATTTCCATTTAAAATTAATCAAAGTTTTATTTTTTTCCCATTCGAATAACAGTTTTTGTTCTTTGTCTGTGCATGATGAAATAATCAATATTAATATTCACCATGCACACCAGTTTGTTGGATCATGCAAGCAGGATAAATGAAAAATGAAAATTGAAAATTGAAAATTGAAAAAAACAAAATCAAACTAAAACAATTTGAACAAAATTAAAATAATAATTGTAACAAGATAATATCTTTGATGGAAATAATATTTCCCGCCCTAAAATTTCAGAACATTGGTTAAATCAATTATGGTTGGATCAATATCAATCAATCAATCTAACAATCAATCAATCAATCTAACAATCAATCAATCAATCAATCAATCAATCAATCAATCAATCAATCAATTATCATCAACTTCAACATCATCATCGGCAGAATCGATAGGGATCAAATCAAATTTTGAACTTTGGAATTTATCAATGCCGGTCAATGTTTCCAAACATTTTGATTGGTTGATTGCGTTGGACAGGAAATTCGCCCGATCATTACGATATTGGTCGATCACCTATTTTCGGGATGGAATGAAAATCAAAATTGTAATCATTTTTGTCACGGGATCATCAAATCAAATCAAATCAACAAAACAAAATAACTGACCGCATATGAACAAGCAGTGCAACATTCCAATCTGGACGAGCATGGTATCATCTGCGAGAATTGTGTTAGGAAACCACGGATTTGTGGCACAACCAAACCAAGAATGGAATCATTGCTCAACAGATCCACATCAGCAGCAATATCGGTCTTGTTCAATGCTTTCAATCGTTGCATTATGGTTTTGTCCTCGCCCGGCAGCAATGCTGGCGCCAATGGTCTAATAAAAAGGGCGGGAAGGATGGATGGATGGATGGATGGTAATGGTGGTGGTGGTGGTGGTAAGAATAAATTTCAATTTTAGACCCAAAAAAAAATTAACATTGATTAATGCAGTTTATATTACCCAGCAGGATGTTGCAACAATGTAATAAGCAATTCGACAGCATAACCAGAAGCAATCATCGACAGGCCTGGCCGGGCCACCGTACATTGTTGATCCAGCGTACGATCTTTGGTTGAATTGGATGGTGCCATTATGTCCGAACAAAAGTAGCAACCAAGCTGTGTGCCCAACAAAAATGGTGATTCAGTGATCAACGGCGGAAACAGGCAATCATGTATATCGATTTGCCGTTTGTACAATGGATAAATATGCGATTTTCGATCATAACGATTATCCGGCCGTACACGAACACCGAAACGTTGTACCAAAAATGAATCAAATCCCAATGCAACATTGATGACAATCTTTTTTGGAATCCAAAGTCCAAAATCCAAAATCCAAAACGATTTGAATATTATTGTGAATATTTACAAAAATGTCATTCCAAAATAACGGCACGACAGCTCACCTTGTGCTTACTGGTCGAAATCAATGTTGGCAACCAACGGCTTTCTCTGGTGTCGGTCATCAAGAACACCACATCGTGGTCTTCGATCAATTGTTCCAATTTTTCAATCTCTTTCAATTCTTGTTCAAATGCTAAATCAAGATCATTGGTCACAATAAATCGAATCGAATCGAATCGAATCGAATCGAATCAATCAATTAATCAATCATCATTCAATTACTTACATTTTTTAAACGAATGTCCTGGCATTTTAATGCTCAAATGTTCACCTTTGGCCTTTAATCCTGGATTGATCATTTTCAATGATTCAACAGCAGCCTGAGCTTTCGTTGTGCTACCATCCACAGCATCCTTATAGGTGAACAATGTTTGCCTGGCCGGATTCGAAAACGAAACACATTTATTATCCACCATGGTTATATGTTCGATACCCCAAGCGACCAATAACCGTCCAACATTACAGCCCAATGTACCGGCACCAAGCAACAAACATTTAGTGTTCTTCACCCGATTCAGATCAAGATCTTTGACCAAACGCCATTTCATCAATTTCAGATTCAAACTCAACGCATCGGTGGCCATCTTTTCCGGATTCAATGTTTCACCGCAATTAATTTGGCTATAAATAACACGATTGTTCATATCTTTGTTACGTTCCCATCCTACTGCTGGTGGTACGAAATTTTCATTGCCCGATTTTCTCAATGTTGATGATGTGATTGTTGCCGTTGTTGATGTGGATGATGATTTACCATTCACATGATTAATGCCATCATCATTATCATTACCATTACCATTATCATCGTTACCATTGGCCCGGGTAAGACCATTGTTTATGTTGTTGTTATCATTATGAATCCAAACACCATTATCGCCATTCTTGTTTTTGTTTTTGTTCTTGTTGTTATTCAATCCACCATACAGCTTATGCACATCCTTGATGAACTCTTCCAAATAGGATTTTGGCTTGATTTGTTTATGATTCGATGGTAACAATGCAACACGATGTACAAATGAACATTTGAATATGGTTTCCATGTCGGATTGTTTCAATTCGAATGATGGCGATGATGATGATTTGGATTTGGATTTGGATTTGGATTTGGATGATTCGGATTGGGATGATTGTTTTGCTTGTTCCAATTGTTGACGTGATACGGACAATGCTACCATTGTTAGATAATCACGGTACAAAATATTCTCGGTCATCGATAATAATTCCGAATGTTTCGGATATTTTCTCAACATTTGGCTCAAACGTACATGCAAGTAGGAAAGATAGTTACGTAACAACCATCCTGGATAGTTCGGGTAATCAGAATAATCGCTGTAAGCGAACAAAATCTTTGGTGAAACCAAAAAAACGAAAGCGAAAACAAAAATTGATTGAATGATTAATTGATTGATCAAATCGAATCGAATCGAATCGAATCGATCATTTGGACATTACCCGAATATCTTTGATTTTGGCCAATTTTTCCATTGTTTCAATGGTCCAAAACTCATCGAACAACATCAATTGTAAATGATCATAATTTTGGAAATAAGCAGATGATTTGGTTTTTGTTTGGCCCCCTCCACCATTGATCTGTTGTTTGTTGTTGTTCGATGATTTGTTTCCATCACCATTCGGTTGTTGACCATGGTTGTGGTTGTGGTTGTTGGTTTGGTTGGATTTTTTCAAAACAATCACAAAAAACACTCGCTGTTTCAATGAAAGTTTAGCTACCGATTTCATGAGCATTTCCGATTGTTTCACGGTAAAATTCTCCGCCCATTGCGGTTGATGTTCAAGTGTTTGGAAACAATTCGGCGGAAACGACAGGGATGGGAATGCGCACCAAAAATAGAAATCATATTTCTTGAAATCTCCATAGACAATCATGAAAAATCGGGCCAGATAATATTCCAGATTTTTATCAAAATAACGTTTTTGGCTCTCATCCAACATTGAATCCCAAATAAATTTGCCTTCATTATTGATCAAAACACGTTTATCGGCTTGCATGAATTCCTCCTTAGTATTGTAGATGATTAATTTTCCATTCAAAATGACACCATCATAATCCGGATTCTTTTCACGTTGCTCATCCAACGTATCATATGATGCGAATGATTCATAATCCAATGTTACCATTCCTGGATTAATGGGTCCTCCTATCCCAATCGAAATGGGTGTGTTAATTTTTGTGTGTTATTATTATTTTTTTTTGGTGTTAACATTGTATGGTCAACACACGGATAAACACACATATTCAAAAAAAAAAAAAAATACACAAGATATGAATACACACTTACTTAATGAACAGAATGGATTAATATTGATGGGTCGAACATCCAGCCGGAGTTCTTCCAATTTCAAACGTTTGATTTCAAACCAAAATGTTGAATCAATGAATGTATTGAATGGTAGATATTGTATTAGCTTTCGCTTATTGGATGATTCAATTGTTTCTTGACTATCATGATCATTATTATCATTGTTGTTATTATTATTTGTATTAATAATATTGGCCTTTTTTGGAGGCGTTTGCTGATGATGATCATCAAGATGATGGTGATTTTGATGATCGCTGTTGTTGTTCTCCATAATTTTCACTCCAAATTTAGATCGATACAACACCAACAACAACAACAACACCAAACGGTAACAATAATAATTTAAATCATATGATTAGGCCCTCCGTTTTTATAATATAAAATGTTTTATATAATAAAACAAAATTTAGCTTGTTCACGATGTAGTCGAGCAATGGTCACCCACGGTAAGCAAAAGGGTTAACACTGGCCTCTGGTGGTAAGACGTCACAAACAATTCAGGACCTTTGCTCAGGTAAATCAGGTAAATCAGGTTCTCAGGTCTCAGGTCAATCAGAAACAAGGTTCAAACGAACGAACGAACGAATGGGAACCAACCTGAATCTGGATCGTTTTGTGGTGGAAGGTTGTCTTCGTTCAATTCAAATTCAAATTCAAATTCATTCAAATACAAATATATAAAATCCAAAATCTTTGCACAACGAAGAATGATGATGATGATGATGATGAAAAATTCATCGGGCCATAAAACAGTGTTGGTGCTGGTGTGGTGCGTTTATTTGATGATAATTATGATGATGATCATCATATAGTCTCGTTAATCACTTGTCGACTTATCAAACAATGATGGTTGTAGTGGTGGTGGTGGTGGTGGCATGGCTAACAGTAAAGGTTGAAGAATTATATGATCATCATCATGATGATAAAATTGGGCGATTATTTATATATGACTATCACGAAGACAAAGTAATAACGAGAGAAATCAAAGCAATTTAGGCGTCGACTCAGAGCTTAACTGTGATGGTAGCACCAACAGCCAACAATTTTACTTTGCTTCGCTTTGCTTTATGCTTTGCTTTGCTTTGTTGTTGTTTTGCTGCATTTTTTTTTGAGAGCCATTCGAACGGCGTCATCAGCCACGAGAGGGCTGATAGTGGGGATCTCTTCTCTGCCTTCTCCTCTGTGTGTGTTTGGCGGGGAAAGCAGCATCAGCAGCAGCCCAAACCTCTATATTGGGCGTAACATTGTGTATGAGATGTATACGAGCTATATTTTCAAACAGGATCCGCGCCCACAACAGAGCAACTGATACAGATAGTCAACCATTCAACAACAACAACAACAACAACGGTTCCTATTATATGGTCGGTTGAGCATGACTGGTTATATAACACACATACGCATACAATGTGTGAAAATCTAACGGTTCAAATCTAACGGTTAACGGTTAACCAACGGAGAAGGAAGAAGACCACATACAGCCAAGCATAGCCCGACTTTGTACGGACAGAGAAAGGATCGTGTGAGCGAGAGAGCCCGAGCGAGATCCAGATCCAGAGCCAGAGTCTCAAAAGAGACAGTCTCACCAAGCATCACCAAAATGATTTCCGTCAATCAAAGACACACGCACGCACGCGCGCACACACACACACACACAATACGACAAATCTCGACAAATCTGTGTGTGTGTGTGGTGTGTTTGTGGTGTGTGTGCTGCCACACCTTGGTAGTCAATGGTAATTGTTGGCATCCTGTGGGGGGGGAATGCATGCATACAGTCCAAGGAGGGTTGAAACAGAGTCACGAGTTAACCCTAATCTCTCTCGTTCTCCTCAAAAATGAGAGCTAGAGGAGAAACTGGTTTCTAGCTCTTCTAATTAAAATCAAAATTATAATAATAAGAAAACTTGGATTCAGGTCCGTCTCCGCAAAAGTTAAGCAGATCAAAACGGATTTAGATGTTCGTCGTTCTCGAACGACGTTCAGATTCTCCCGCAATCACATGCAAAAATATGGAATCCCCTGCCATGCTAATAATCAAACTTGCAAAATCATAATCATAATTCACCAAAAATACTTCGGGAATTAAGCTGCAACTTATTTTTTTTGATAATTAGGTACCACCGTTAGGAGGCCTCCGCCACTGTTTTGAAGTGGTCCGATTGAAGTGTTCCGGGGAAAATCCCCTGAAATGTCAGAAACAGATTTGGCCATGGCCAAGGATTATGTTTCGGGTTACCACCACCACCACCACCACAATGGATTTCTGTGGCCATGCCAATTAGTCACAAGCTAGGTTTTGTTCCACATAGTAGGCAACCCGACCTACGCACAAAATCAAACACTAAAACTTTAAAACTTTGATCCTTTGATTCTCTTTGGTTCTGGTTCTGATTCAAAATCCTATTTCAATTCAATTCAACTCAATTCAATTCAATTCAATTCATTAAAATTAATTAATTCCCAGCAAATTGTCATTTTGGGCCATTTCGGGCCATTTTTCCAAGTTCCAGGAATTTTGGAATTTTGGAACTTGTGATTTCTGTTTGTTTGCCCCCAGTTTTTTTTTGTTTTTTGTTTGAAAAGTTTGACAGGTAGGTCGTGCTTACGTACATGCGCGCGCGCATCGTTTGTCGACGTGTGTCCGTGGTATATGTGTGTGTGTGTGTGAATGCTTGTTCGTGTGTTTGGTAGATGGCGTGCGTTGATTGGCGGGCGCGCGCTCGCTCGTATGTGTGCGCGCGTGTGCCGTAGCGCGCGCGCGTATACGGCGGCAACAACAATAATGCTGGTAAAGTTTATGGGAAAGAAATTTGATCGCAACGGATTTTCTCTGGGCCCTTTGGTTCGGGCCGCATGGTCCGTATCTGGATCTGGATCTGGACTCGAAATCTTTTTTCAAGATCAAATTTCTATTCACACTTCTAATCGTTTTTTTCCAAAACGAATTTTCAAAAATTTCCATTCTAGGCCCAACCGTTTGGGCCCTAGGGGCCATTTGACCTTTTTTGCCGATATTTTTTTTATTGCTTATCATTGGCTGTAAATCATCACACGCGCGCACACACACACACACACACATTAGGCCATCGTTTAGGCAACATGTGCGCGTGTGCGCGTGCCACTGCCACTGATTTTAGTGTGTTTCCGGTTCCTTGCTATTTGTGTGTGTAGCACGTGTGTGTAGAAGGGTGTTGAGAGATGTGTGAGAGAGAGAGAGAGAGAGCGAGGCACGACCAGAAGTTTTTTAGGCTCACCAAATGGGCAATCCATGGGCTCTGCACCACCACTGTTCGAGTATTGAATGCGGTGCGGTGTTGTATAGAGAATAGAAGTGCGACCGCGAATATTGGTGAGAGAGAGAGTGTGTGAGAGGGAGGAGTGATAGCAGTAACCGTGTCTCGCAATCTTTGCTTTGTTCGTCGTTCGCGCACATCGTCGATGATCATTACCATCCTCATTCATCTACCGACAATTGACAAGTGAACAAGTTGAACAACACAACACAACATTTCTACGACAACTTAGCGAAGATGTCTCGTCCTGAACAACTTTCGTTTATCGATCCGCTGACTCCACCAGCATCATCGTTTGATGGATACAAACGAAACCGTTATCCAGAATGTGGCTGTAAAGTGATTCGGGAAATGTCCAAAGAACCACTTTTGCATACTTCGGAATCTTCGATGGCTTCTTCCGATGAACAACGAAGTGATCCGGAACCGGAAGAAAAGCCCAAACGTGAATCACGTCCCCGGATGCCGGCGAACATTTGTGGCTCGCGTAATGAATTGGAAAAAAATGCACCATTGATGTGCTCTTGTCATCGAAAAATGGCCATTCTTGAATGTTATTCTCCAAGTATGCCCACCTGGTTGCAACAAGTACGCGCTTTGGAATTGAACGAACAACAAGTGTATGAAACTGCGTACTCTTTGTACTGTCGACGTAACCGAATCGGAAAATCTAAGGGAAATTCTAACGATTCGGATAGCTGCGATGAACAAGAGAAAAATGTTCGTGAAGTATTGAAAAAGCTGGCCGATGATGCTGATTCTCCTTTAAAATTGGAAGATGCCATTTTGAAGGTTTTTGGTCCGTTCCCGGAGAAGAAGGTTAAGAAGAAAAAGTATCGCGAACGGGCCCGTTTCAGTAGAGCCATGCAACAACGTGGCGATTCTTCAAGCGATGAAGAACAACGGATGTCGCCGTCATTCCGTAAGAATGTTGAAAAACATTCGGCTGGTGAAAAGGATTCTGGTGCTGGTGGCCAAAAAGGCCGAAAAAAAGATGCTGGCAAACTTATGGCCACAAAGTTTTCGGCCCGACAAGCTGCTCGCAAAATGCAAGCTGAGGCTCCGAAAGACAAGGAAAGCAGTGACGAAGATCCGGATAGCGTTGAAAGCGACGAACAACAAGAGGAGCCAATCGTTAAGGGTCCAGGAAAACGTGCTGCTGATGCTGATGATGATGTTGCTGGCCCTTCAAAAGCTGCTGCTGGTGGTGGTCGCCGTCGTCGTAAGAAGTCATCTTGCCGCAAGAGCAAAAAACACCATAAATGATCCGATCTGGGGATCCAACGATTCCATATGATCCATTTGGAATCCATATTATCCATATGATTGATTGATTAGCTAGATTTCTTTTGTAGGTGTGAGAGTGTGAGTGAGGGAGTGTGAGTGTGTGTGGGAGTGTGAGTGAGAGTGTGAGTGGGAGTGTCAGTGTGGGAGTGTTAGTTTTAGTTTTAGGACCAATCAATCAATCAACCCAAAATTAAACCCAAAATTAAATCCAAAATTAAATTCAAAATTAAGTCCAAATTAAATTCAAAATTTAAATAAAATTTTTTCAAAAAAAAACTTTAATTTTTATTTCATTTCAAAAAAAAAATTCAAAATTCAAAATTCAAATTTTTCAAACTTTTCAATAAAATTCATAATCAATCAATTAATCAATTTAATCAATTAATCAAAAAAAAGTACAAGTAGTTTTGATTCGAAAAAAAAAATAACCGGAAAACCGGAAAATATGAAAAAGAAGAAAAAAATTATAACCGGAAATGAGAATGCTGAGTACAATCCGGAATTACCGGAACCATCGGGATCCGGGCAGTGGCCATGGAGAGACTTCAAGATGAAGAAAATAAGTTGATGATGAATAAGTTCAGTCAAAAAAAGAAAAATTTATCGATTACATCGATACAGTGTGTGAGAGAAAGTGAGAGAGCGAGAGTGTGAGCGAGGGCGGGCCAGAGAGAGAGAGAAAAAGCGACAGCCACGCCCACCTTCCACCCCCTTAAACCATATCATCGGCATATTCTGGATTATAAGGTGGCTGTGTTTTGCCATCCACCACCTGAACCTGTTCTTCTTCTTCTTCTTCCATGTTATAGGATGGTGGCGGTGTAGGATGCTGCTGTTCCGGCTGCTCCGGTTGTTGATCATCTTGGCCAGTGATTGGGCGTAAGGAAATCGCTCCGCCCATACCATCAGTGGTGGGTGTGCCATTATTGTCCAACGCTACAGATGGTAATGATGCTGAACGACCAACACTACAGGTCGTTGCTGTTGAGCTAATAGATGGTGGTGGATCATGGCTAGCAGTAGCAGTGGGTATGTTGGAGAAGTTGACAGCATTTCCGTCAAAATTCACCATGGTTGATGTGGCGATAGCCTCCGAATAAGATGGTGGATTATCATTCTCCAACATGATGCCACATTCATCGATCATCAATGAACATTCCTCGACGGGGGCGTCCTCATCCACACTGGGCAAATGTGTTTGGGTTGGCAAACGTCGATTTTGATGGAGATGAGCCGATGTACGACCATTACCTAATCTGCCGTTACTGCCTACGTTGTTGCCCATTCCAGATCGTCTATGGATGGATGTCGTTGTTGTTGTTGATAATCGTGGTGGACGTACGAATGTTGTTGTTCCAGAATCATCATCATCATCTTCGCACAATACCTGGCAACAGATTTTCACTTTGATATAAATGAAATACACCACCAACGATACGATTATGCTTAGGACCAATTTAAGCATGAAAAATGTCACTACATTGTCAAATGTCCATCTATACTTGGAATGAGCATTCTCGGTTTCTTTCTCTCTTTCCGACCATTCGCAACATTTTGGGTGGTTGGTGTTACCGCCACAGCACCAAGTTTTGGTCGGAGCATCAATGAACATTTTGGGACATTCGAAAAAATAACTAGTGTTGAACGAAGCTCGACAATATTCTGCTTGCGCCATCGATACTGGTACGGCCCGGCAAAGCACCAAGGCAAACGAGGGGACAAGGAAATAGAAAATCGCAACGGAAAATTGAATAACGTCATTTATGAACGACTCTCTCTCTCTCGGACGTCCAAGACCCCCTGAAAATCCTGAAATCCTAGATCCTAAACCCTAGAGCCTATAATCTTATGATACTGCTACTATCACTACTACTACTAATAATAATAATAATACGCCCACTATTCAAACCACACACACACACGCCCACATTTAATTGGCTACAATCAAATGTGATTAACCTTAATTGAATTTAACAAGTATGACTGTTTGAACTTACACATTTCCACCAGAATGATCATTGTGATGATGGTCATCATGATGGTTGTGATGGAAATCCATGATGATGAAGAATTATGATGATGATAGTTGTTGTAACGTTTCAATTTATTCTTGGCGCGCATTATTTTAATCTTCATCATCATCTTTTGATTTTGGTACAAATCAACCAAATCTACCGGATTTATTTGAGCAACAGTAGCAGGAGCAGGAATCGAAACGTTGTTGGTGAATGTCATCGAATCATCCGTATCCGCCGCTCCACCATTCTCCTTTTGGTTGATGATTTCGTTGTCCAGAACCATTGTGGTTGTCGTGTGGTGTGTGATGTGGTTATTTTTGGGTTTTGCGTGTGTTTGTGGGAACAAAAACACAAGCACTATTTTTTTTAGTGATGGTGATTGGCAATATTATTGGAATATGGAATACGGTTGTCGAGGAGTTAGTTAGTCTAAAATAAATCGATTGGGAGCAATCAAATCTGATGTACGTGTGTGTATGTCTATAGATTGCCAAATGGTACTGCCAAATGGCATGGATTCTAAAACCGATTGCTTAGCATTAATACACTTGCACACACACACACACTCACACTTGGATTCTAGCAGCCAATCAACAATTAACAACAGTTAACAGTTAACAACGGCCAAAAGTAACGGCAACGGGCAACAGCAGCAACAGCAACAGCGACAGCAGCAAAAAACTAAAATGATATAAAATATAAAAAATTTAACACACATTTATTTCAAGGCAACCATCTAACCAAATTTAGATTCTGTGAAGATATCGTGTCCACTGGCGGATTCGGATACTTCGTTCGTTATATACTCTGGGTGTTGTGTAATAATATCGTTGGTGTGTGTGTGTGCATGTATTTGGTTGGTTGGCATTGGCTGCGAAACTGAATCCAAGAAAATAAGCAATTAGCAACAGTTTGTATGTGTGTATGTGTGTGTGTGTGCACGATGGTCGATGGTCGTCGGTGAAGAGTTAACAGTTAACAGTTATGGTTATGGTAGTTGTTGTAGTTGTTGTACCACCACGAGCTTCTTCAGCACCACAACGAGCTTCATCATCATCATCATCATCATTACCACGAGCAAAGAACAGATTTAAAGATTGGGCTTAGTGTTTCCGTCCACACAGAGAATGAATATGAGTGGTGGTGGTGGTGGTGGTGGTGTATGTTTCAAGCTTAATACTTTTGCGAACATTAACGAATGAATGGTGACACCACCATCAGCCACACCATCAGGAAACAACAACAACAACAACAATCATCAACAACATCGTGGTCTTCGAATAGCAGCGCCATAAATTATGTGTTTATGTGAAATGTTTCAGCAGAGAAGAAGAAGAAAAAAAAAATAAGAAGAACAGCTAATTGTAATAAATTCATTCATTCATTCAGTTTGTTTTGGTTGTTGTTGTTGTTGTTGATGGTGGTTAACCATTCCACCATTCCCAAAACATCATCATCATCATCCTCGAGGAGCAAGCAAGAAGGGAAGGAGGCGAAGGAGGAGAAGAAGGGAAGAAAAAAAGAAGGGAAACAAACGAACGAACGAACGACGACGACGACCACGAATAAGCAGCAGAAGAAGAGGGAAATGGCAAACAAGTTGTCGATTACAAGTTGATGTTACTTGTTGCCGCTGTTGCTGGCCATCATCATCATCGTCGTCGTTGGTTCGCCAGCGTTTTGGACATAGCAACAACAACAACAACAGCCACAAGATGATGGCTAGCTAGCTAGCTTGCTTTAGTTAGTCTAAATCTTGTTTTAGCTCGCTTCATATTTTTTGGTCGTTTGTTGTTGTTGTTTTTGTTGTTTTTGTTGTTTTCGCCATCTTCATCTGACAATGGCGAGGCCGTGGCCAAAGATTCTTTGAGTAGCCTTGGTTAATGTAACGTTGTATGTGTACGGGCGCGTGTGTTTGCAGGAAAAAGGTATTCCCAGGAAAAAGGTTACGTTTGCTATGTGGTGGTGTGCTAGGTGGACATATGCTCGATGTGGCCTTATGGTTGGTCGTACAATACCAATCCATCATGTCCACAATGGTGTCCACCATTACAGAACCACGAATACCATCAACAATGGTGTTCGTGGATAACAATTACAATAATAAATTTCCATCTTGACAATGCTCATGATGGTTATGCTTATGCTTATTATGCTTATGCTTATTATGCTTATATTATGGTTATGGTTTCAAGCGAAAATCTGAAACACAAAACCCAAAGTCCAAGATGCAATTATTCTTGAGAAATCCTAGTTTTGGGTTTCTGGCCACATTTTTTTTCGGGCCATTCCAAGACATGCACACACACACACACACTCTCGCACACACACGTGCAAACAATAAAACATCCGCGAGGAGAAAAAATTCTTGGAAAAACAACCAAAAACGACAACCAAAAACGACCAACGACCAATCTGGGGTTTGGGTGATCCCGTGATCGTCGCCGTCGTCGTAGTTGTGGTCCTCGTCGTGAGAATATCCTTGAGGAATCACCACATCAGACCACCAGTTTGATTTAGATGATGCAGTGGGAGAGAAGGAAGGATGTATGGCAGTGCAGGGGTTATGCTTGAATTCCACATCCTCACATATTTTAGATTCGCATTCGTATTCGCATTCCCATTGGCAAGATTCGCCCATTGCCATTTGTTGCGCGTTAACCCCCCACCACCATCCCACCAACAACCCTTGGTGAAATTGTTTGGTTTACCAGCCAAAAACGAAAAAAAAAGAATGCAAAAAACAAGCAAAATGCTAAAACAACCGAAAACATTATGCTAATAAATTTTCACCGTTTGACACCGTAGCCATCTAACTAGCTAGGCTAGCTAGTGGTGATGGTTGGTTTCCAGCGAAAAAATCCGAAGACCAAACAAAACGAAACCAAACGAAACGAAAACTAAATCCAAATGGCCATTATCCTTGAGAAATTTTTCTAGACATAACACAGATATTTAGTAGTTTGTTTAAGCGCCAACGAAGTTTTTGGGCCATCTTGGCCACACATGGTTATGTAATTGTTATTGGGAAAAACCTTTCGTTTTTTTTTGCGCTCCGCAACTAATAACAACGACAAACACACATCGAAGACCACCACCAATCATAATAGTAATAATTCTTCTTCTTGGAAACAACAGCGTCAAACAGCGACCAAGCATCTACGACCAAACATCGACGACCAAACAGGGTTAAGATGGTTAGAATGGTGGTTAGAATGTCCTTGAGAACGCAGATGCGCGCACGCGTCCGTTGTAGGAGGAGCTAGGAATGGCCTTAGGGACTTAGGGCTGTAGGAGTGATTCGATGCTGGTGGCAACCTTGTGTGTAGGATGGATGGATGGATGTACATCTCAATCAACAATTGGTCAGAATGATTGGTCACACCCCCCAGCAACAGCAACACGCTAAGCGAACACATACAGCGAACAGAAGGTGCAAAAGCGTGTGTCTACGAACCAACGACAGAAGGCGTGTCGAATTGATTCGATTAATGACGATGATGATGATTAAGATTGATTAAAGCCCAAAGCCAATGGGTGATAGGGCGCTCACCACCACTACTACTACTTACATACTTGGGAGGAGAGGGGCGGAGCTAGAGAAAAAGAGAGAGAGGCGGATTCTTTTAAAAATTAAGCAGAAAATTAACCATTTTAACCATTTGCGCTTTTTTGCATTTTTGCTTTTTTGCTTTTTAACCCCAAAAAAAAAAACAACTTTGGCAAGAACAAATATGATTATGGATGGATGGTCTCCAACCGAGAGAAAAAAAAAGATGGAAATTAGCATTTTGAAAAATAAAATGGCTATAAATTTTTTTATGTGTGTGTGTGTGTGTGTGTGTGTGTGTGTTTGCAGGTGTCGGATTTGAGGAATCGTCAAATGCACACACGTACACACTTACACACAGGTAGAGAGAAACAAGACGATAACAAGGCGAAACGAAACGAAACACCAACAACGACACCCAACCAACCAACCAACCAACAGCCATAATATTAATTATGGTTATTGCCTATGGTTATGGTTGGATGTTGTGGTTGGATGTTGTTTCGTTTCGAAGAATCCAATCTCTCTCTCTCTCTCTCTCTCTCACACACACACACACACAGGATTTTTGAGGATTTCAATGGAAACCAAACAACTACAGCAAACAACATGGTCCAACACCAACACCATCAATAAATCATTTGACATCCATGTCGAATTATCATCATCATCATTGGTTGGTGGTTGGTTTTCATTGCTTGGTGTTGTTGTTTTCTTAGATTGAAACACAGATTTTTTTCTTGTTTTGTGTTTCGAGGATGAAGGTTTCGAGGATGATGAAGGTGATTATTGTTGTTTGATTGGTTCAAGCCAATCTAATCAAAATCAATGGTTTTGGATGTTTGGATTTGGAATTGGATTTGGTGTGTGTGTTTGGTGAAAGATTGAGGATCCGAAATTCCTAGGAAAAAATTTTTTTAAAACAAAAAACGGAACAATTTCACAAGCACACACTTTTTTGTGCTTTTTGAATCAAGTTGATCGACCTGAATCCTCGATGACAAAAAACGTTGGAGGCGGGCAGAGAGATGTGGGAAATAATGTTTACCATCACATGGTTGTTTTGGTGGTGGTGGTGGTACGGGTACGGGTGGTGGCGGGGGAGGGAGGATGAAGGGAATAGAAGGATTTCATTCTCTCCTCCACCAAAGGATCTCCCCAACAACGAATCCCACGGGTAATCTACTCTCTACTACACTTTTCTTGCTTTCTCTCGCCTGTGCTAATCCTTCCGGGTTGTTGCACGATGATGTTTTGGTAGGGATTCTTGTTTAAGCTCCTAGGCTTTCTGGATAGCATAGTTTGGAAATTGTATCTTATCTGGTTCAACAATGGATGGATACTATTTTATTATGTAATAAAAAATAGGAATGAAAGCAAAACGATTGTTGTGTTCTGTTGTGGATACGAAAGTTATTTTTATTACTATCATTTCCTTTGGGATTATCATTATTATTATTATTTTGTCAACAACCATAAAGTCAGAATTCGGATACAAGGGGTTAAACAATCCAAACGGTGTGTGTGTGTGGATGTGGTAGTGGTCAAGCTGCTTAAACTGGGCGGAGCGAGTGTAAGTGAGAGGGCGGAGCTTATAAGTATTACATGTCAACAACAACAACAACGGCAACAATCCAGACGGTGTGTGTGTGGATGTGGTAGTGGTAGTGGTCAAGCTGCCCAAGCTGGGCCGAGCAAGTGTGAGTGAGAGGGCGGAGCTTATAAGCATTATATGTCAACAGCGACAACAACGGCAACAATCCAGACGGTGTGTGTGTGGATGTGGTAGTGGTCAAGCTGCCCAAGCTGGGCCGAGCAAGTGTGAGTGAGAGGGCGGAGCTTATAAGTATTACATGTCAACAGCGGCAACAATCCAGACGGTGTGTGTGTGGATGTTGTAGTGGTAGTGGTCAAGCTGCCCAAGCTGGGCGGAGCGAGTGTGAGTGAGAGGGCAGAGCTTATAAGCTGTTGCTTATAGGCTGTTGCTTATAGGCTGTTGTTGTTGTTGCTGTTGTTTTATAGGACAAATTCATCCTTCTTTCGTAATATATATTGTGGAAGATCATTTATCAAATCTCTTCTGGTTGGCCAAACAGGTCTTGATAAATAAATATGTTCCTTTTGTTTTTCCTCTTGAATTTTCTGTTTGGCCAATATCCAACGTTCTTGTATTGATCCGGCCGATTTGATTGATATCCCTGGCCCCTCCTCTTTCGATTCTGGTTCTTGTTTCACCGATTCACCATAAGGATTATTCGATGGATCATCCTTGCTCGATCCCTTAGCATCATCATCATCATCACCATCATCGTCATCGTCATATGCTTCTAGCTCTAGTTCATCACGAACAACATTTTCTTCTTCTTCTAGCTCTTCTTCAGGATCCAGGGGAATGAAGATGGTATCCGCCTCCTGTATAGGATGTATGTCTGAATCATCGTCCATACCCGGGGCCTCTTCATAGATGTTGTCCTCCGGAAAATGTCGTCCGACAGCATCATCATCATCATCATCATGTAGGACATGTTCAAGAACTTTAACATCAATATTGGCCGGTGGAAACAATTCCGATATTGATACTAAAAAACAAGGGAGAAAAAAAAAGTCCCAAACAATGCCATTGTAGAATCAGAATCAGAAGGGTTAATTTTAAATACTACATTGTTGACTTGGTTTTTGATTGGCCCACGTAGTTGTAGGCTTGATTGTTTGAATGGGCGTGACTTCCATTGCTGTTGTTGGACTTGTTTGCTGTTGTTGAGATTTTTTATTCAGTTTTCCTAACAAATTGCTTGTGATCACCGCCAATTGTTTGAGTTTTGTTGATGTTTTAGGCTCTGGTGGGAGTGGCCCTGTCGGTGGATCTCCACCTCCTTCCACTTCCTCTTCCGGATATGGATTAGGGTTACTCGGATCCACCTGAACCATTGGAACCACCGAAATCTGTTGTTGTTGCTGCTGCCGCTGCTGCTGGACAATGGCCGGTATCGGTGCTGTGATCAACTGAACCATCGGTTGTTTTGGATAGACTGTCTGAGCAAGACCATATTTCATAATCCTTTTACCACCATTTGATCGGTCGCTCTGATTCGGATCAAAATCATCCTCAACATTGGCAAACAATTGTTGCTGTAGGAGATTATCCGGAAACAGTTGAAGAATCTCTTCTGTGATGGATCGTACAAAAACAACGGAAAAAAATTAAGATCACATCACATGATCAGGGGATAATAAGCCCCAGTACAGTGGGAAGGTCTAGATTTGTCCGTTGCATAACGACAGGGAGTGGCCAGTGAATCATTGATTCTGATCACTGTTCAGATATGTCGTTACACCGGATACACCCACTGTACCCAGGCATTCTTACCATCAGACTGAACGCTTTTTCTATCGAATGGTTTGATCGTTTGATTCGGTTTAGGTTCAGCCCAAGCCTCGCTGGATTTGCCCACCGCTGCCAATGCTGCCAATGGTGGTTGTTTTTCTGCCAGTGGTGGTGGTGGTGGATTATGTTTTGGAGGCGTTGACGTTTGAACGGTGATCGGAGGAGGCGGTGATGATTTGACCATCGATACTTTCGATGGCGCTCTCATCTTGACCGGTTTATGTGTACAACAGCATACGAATGCTGATATGATACCGATTAGAGCCAGGAACATGCCCAACAATATTAATCCTATAACACCATACTCTTGGTAACGCATCGGATATACGAACAAATATTTGATGCTTTGCTGATATTCTTTGGATGCCTGCAATCGTTCCTGATACCACATTAACGGTACAATCAGCTCCGGTAGATAGTGGGTGGAGTTGCTATCGAGTGGGAGTGGTAAATTCGATCAAAATCAATCAATCAATCAATCAATCAACTCTAAACTTAAACTAAACTAAAATCCAAATCCAATCACTAACATCTTCAATGGCATCGGTTGTAGATGTACATTGAATTGGAAACGTTCCAATTTTTCCAAAACAATACCGGAAACCTATATATAAACGGGGTGGGCGGGGTTTGTGGGCGGGAAAAATCAAAATAATAATAATGTATATGTATAGAGGTTGATGTCCCCGCCCCCTCAACAACAACCAATCCAAAAACAAAAATAACCAACCGGCTCAACATCAATCTGTGTTTGATACAATGAATCATCCGGTGTTAGGCCATCAATCGATTGTTCAATGGATCGGGTTATTTTACCACTAAAATGTGGATTAGTCAATATGATCGGTGCACCGTGATAACAATTGGCCAAATCCAATATACCATCATAGTTGCAACGTTTTGGTTGCTTGCTAAATCTACAATAGCAACCATTATTCTTATTTTTGTACGGGCTTTGCATAAAATCATCGGCTTTAGTGTAACGACGAAGCCGGATACCAGATGGCGTTGCTTGCACATTCAAATCGCTCAATTTCATTGGTAGAGAGCTATGCGAATAAGAAGAAAAAGAAGAAGAAGAGGCGGAGTTACAATAAAATCTGACCACTCCCATCGCTGCAAAATACTGACCGACAAATCCGTGGCGCAAAATCGTATATTCTCGGTGAACGCAAGAATGGTTGATATTGTCTACCATCCGTGCCGTTGATGGTGTTACACCATCGTGCATACCAATCATCCATAAATGTTTGATGATTCCAGCGGATTATCTCACCATTACGGTTGGTCTCGACACCGGTGAAAATGTCCAACTTTTCCCTGGTATCATTGGTGAAAAATGACCAAACAAAATTGTCCCTATAATCCACTGGATCACTGGAGGATGATCCGCCCAACAATTTTGATTGGCGTAGCCTTCGACCACCATCACCACCACCGCCACCATTCAAATTCATCGTACTATTCATCATATCTTTATCACGTACATTCACCAAACGTAAACCACGCCTTGCATCCACCTCATATTTATAGGCTCCGGACAATAGTTGATATGGATCCAGTGTAACGCCCAAACGTTTCAGGTATGGTTCCACACGATCATACAGCGCCAGAATACGATTCACGGTCATATCTTTGGTCATACCATCCACTAATCGGCTAGCATTCAACATTAGATTGTCGTTTTCGGTTTGATTTCCTGTGAAAGAGGGCGGTCCGCCGCCGCCACCTCCCAACTCCTCCATTGCTCCTCCTCCTCCTCCTTCTTTAATTTCGAATGTAGAACCAAATATCACTTGACCAATGGTACGCTCAACAAACATGTTCAATGCATATAGCTGTAGGATTTGTTCAATGTTCATGCGCAATGATTGTGATATACGAGCTACGCTTTGTGCTCGTTTTAACATGGACCTTATGAACGGATTCAAAGCCTACGTCCGGAGGGTGTGGTGGGAGTAAATGGGCGTGGTGATGGGAAGATCATGTCATCTATGAACGGTCCTGAAAACGGATGTCACCTACCGATAGTTCAGCATTGGCAACAATCACTTTCAATTGCAAATCTTCATAGGAAAGCAATGGCTCAAAATAGTAACGTGTTCTTTGTTCATAGCTTAATTGTTGTTTTGTTTGATCAGTATAGTTCACCTGTTCTTTCCATTGTTCGATTCTGGGGGGCGTGGAAATGGGCGTGTGGATAAAAAAAAGAGGTAGATGGCTTATATAGGTCCTGTTGGGAATGGAACCTCCTTTTTTCACAGGTTCTAGGCCACAACCTACCGAAAAACGAACGGTCCAACCTCACGGACCCTGGGCCTTATGGAACGTTCTACGATCGGTTTGATGGTGGTGCTAGCCGGCAATATCTGCACTTGACGCCTGGATCCTACAGGTAAACGTCGCAATATTTCCTGTTGCCTTTGTTTGTTCAATGCATCCTGTTGAGCTTTGAGCACCGATTGTATGTAGGTTTCGTTGATGGTCAACATCCAATTATCTCGTAATTCGGCCCAATTTTCCACTTGGAACACGTTGACGGTTAATGTTTGATGAACGGGAGGATTGAGCCATCGTTGATACCACCAGAATGTATCATCGTTGATCTCCATCTGTTGTCGTACGGTATCACCGAACAATTGATCAAATTGATCATAGAGGACGAATCCGGTCAGGATGGCCACTATGCCCAGAATGGCGAATAATAGAAAACAAATGCAGCCAACTATTGGACAACGGCGTTCCATCGGGACCGAGCTAGTCGGGTGTACGGTGGTCATGGCCAATGATAATCTCCGATCACGATCGTCAATCGGTAGATCGATCGGATCGAATCTGATCGGATTCGGAAACCTTGAAAATCTTCTTCTTATAGAAGAAAGCCCAGAAACCGATGTTGAAACTGGAACTGGAAAGCCAAAACTACTGTTTTTTTGAGGGAAACGATATCCCTCTTGGTGTATTTTTGTAAAAATGAAAATCCATTTTTGGAACCTGAATAAGAATCGATTTCCAGGAGCCACCACCACCACCACCGCCAGCCAACCGAAAATCCTCATAATTCATTTCATTTGTTGTTCACCTTTTTTTCTTACGCGACACACCCACACCCGCACACAACGCGATCCGATTCGAGGATCCTTGTGTGAAGCAGTTGTGTGGAGCGTCATATTCACGCCCACCTTTGATTGCCAAGAATTATTGCAATTCTTCTTGAAGATCCAAGAGGAATCGATATTGGTCTGCGGCTTTTGTGTGTGTGCAATGGTTATGCAATCTAATAAGAAGCAGGCATGCACAACACACCTCCGCCGACCAACCAACCAAGAGAATTAATATTGTTGTCGTTGTCGTTGTTGCCAGGATATTCAAGAAGAAGAATCTCTTATTGCTCTTAGCCACTCCCTCTTTTTCTCCTACGCAATTGAGCATTTTTTTTGTTGGAAATTTATGATGTTTCCCAAACACGATTCCGAATCGATTCGCCGCTAGTAGCGGTCGAAAGTAGGTAGTAGGCTGGATTCGATTAAGAATATTATTCGCATTATCAACAACAACAACAACAACAACAACCACAATAATATCTTGGCTTGAAGAGGATCAAATCGATCAAATCGACCATTGTTTAGGTCTCTCAGTGTTGGTGGTGTTCGTGCTCACCGGAAATTCATCAATTGTTCAATTGTTCTATGATCTTGAAAAATATCTGAATACAAAAAATTAAAGCCGAAAACATTAATTAAAGACAGCAAGCAACCAACCAACCAGCCAACCACAACCGTTGTTGTTGGATCGATGGATCAGAAGCTGTTTTGCATATAATTCTATTTTTTTCAAAAATCAATGTCCATTAAATCCAAAAAAATGGTGATGGTGGCGCCATCTATCCGCAGACGGGCAAAATCAAATTTTTTAAAAAATGGCAATGGCGGCGCCATCTATCCGCAGACAGGAGAAACACTGCTTAGCCACAGCAGCAGCAGTGTCTCATCATCATTCTCCGTTGTCGTTGCTGTGTTGCTGTTGCTGTATTGATTGGCCATTGGCTATTGGCCAAGCCAGGCTGGGAGTGGTCTTTTCTCTCTCTCTCTTCTCTTCTTCGTTATATGGAAACTAGAGTACTGTGCGTGCGCGAAGAGACACACTCTCTCGCTTGATCGTGTTGTCCAATGAAATTTGAGGAAATTGCAATTGCAATGCGAAACGAAAACGATGGCCACCACCATCAAGCGCGCAACCAGTGTATCATCTCTCGCTCTCTCTCTCTCGCTCGCTTCGTTCTTATGAATAATGCAATAACCACCAATGATGATGATGATGGTGGTGGTTGACCATGGTTTGTGGACGACGACGACGATGGTAGTGGTTGACGATAATACCACCAACCAACAAGAAGATTGAAGAAGAAGAAACAAGATTTTAGCGAGGGAAAAAGAACGCTTTTTCGAAGCTTTCCGAACGAGAGAAGGGAATATCGGAAAACAAGCACGACAAGATGGACAAGGATATCGAGGAACGACAACCACGATGACGAAGCTTGTGAGAGACACGAAGATCGACTCTTCTCTCTCGCTCTTCGTTCGAGGTTTGGCAAGCGTTGTGAAAGCGAGGTTAGGCCAAAAAAAAATACAGTGTGTGATAGCTTTTGGAAAAGCTCGAGCTCGATCGTTCGGTTTGTTCGTATTCGCGGGGCTGATGACGACTTTTTCCCATTTTGTTGTGGTTGTTGTTGTTGTTGTGGCCATTGCTGCTGTATAGCCATTGCTTTTTGATTTTCGTGCTGTACCACTGTGAGCTCAAGACGATTATAATCCTCGACACCGACAACAACAACCAACAACAATATCTACCACACAACAACAATCAAATGTTTTTGGTGGACATTTGCACACACAATTACAATTGCAATTGCAATTACAATTACAATTTTGGTTTTGGTTAATTTTTTGCTCTGGTTGATTTTTGATTGCTCTGGTTGCCGAGCAGTGTTGATCGCAGTGAAACGCCTCTAACATCAGGCGCCATCAGGAAACGCCAAGCCAAGTTCCAGCCAGTTAGTTAGTTAGTTAACCAGCCAGTGTTCGATGATGATGATCGTGATCATCGTGGATCCATCGTGAATCCAATAATATGCATTACGCCCACGCTTAATTACGGTTGATCTAGATCTAATATCTCCACCCCTTTCGCTGCTGCTTCCCCGAAACTGTATCATTGTATCATTGTAGGATCCTGCGGTCATCATCATCATAACCATCATCCACAACATTATCATCATCATCGTTGTTTCACACGGTGTGTGAAACCATCTCACCCGTGGAAGATCTCTACCTGGGGTATATTCCCGATTATTGGCTTGATTGCTTGCTCGGATTGCTTTCCTGCTCGGCTTGTGTGTTGATATACAAAATGTCGACCATGTTTATGTAACGGTGGTGTTCATCATCGTCATTAGCATCCTCATCACCATCTTGGTCGTCTTCGTCGTCTTCATCATAGACAACAACAACAACATTTTACCTTGCGAGCCAGCGTTTCGTCGTCGTGTGTAATTGACCGACACACACACACACACACGCAAATACAGTTAGTTCAGGTAAAGTTGGGGTATGTGAGTGAGTGAGTGTGGAGGATTCCCAAGAACAAGATTGCCAGCAAGCCAGCCAGTGTGTGTGTGAATGTGTTTGCTTGCTTGTTATTTATTTGATTTGATTAAAATATCATCGTTTTTGGGGATGCTCTCGCCCAGCAGCTCTGGATGTCCAGCTTTGGATGTAGCCCGTCCAGCTTGGACGTATCTTGGATCTTCCCTTTCCCTCGTTCAGTGTGCAGTAGCATAGTTAATTGACGTTTGTCGTTGTCCATCCAATTGGACGGGCGCCATAGAGCGAGGCGGGCGGGCGCCAGAGAGAGAGGGATCTTCTTCGTCGAGAAAATCTTTTTGACATTTTTTCTCAAAACAAAATCCAATTCACACACACACACACACACACGCCAGGATTGTCCGTCGGTCGGTCGGACGGGAGCGACCGGGATAAACGAACGAATGAATAATAAATAAATAACACACACACACACTATATGGCGCCCAACAGTATCCAAGCACACACACACACACAGAGAGAGCGAAGGATACATGGGATATATTTTATTTTTTTTATTTATTTCCATCATCACATCTCTCATCATCATCTTCCATTGTTCCACCGTTTTTTCGGGAGCCATGCAATGCACGGCTGTGATTGGTTGGCTGGTGGCTGGATGTCCTGGCTGGCTGGTTGGCTATTTTCGTTTGTTTGATGTGTGTGTTCTGAACTGTCCACCACCATTTTTTTTCGCTGCAGTTTGCTCCATATTTGGCCGCTTTGCGTTTAGCGTGTGTGCGCGAGCTAATAATGATCACCATCCATTCTTTTGCTTTGCTTTGTTGGACTGTTGACTGTTAATTTTTGTTTGCTTGCTTGCTTGCTTGCCCTAAGCCCCGCCTCCTCTCGCCCATCATCATCGTTTCTTCTATTGTGGGATGCGGCCACACAGGCCCTCCTACACATTGTAGTACGTGTACGCCGTCTATTTTAAGGTTCGCGTGATAATATTGATGATGATGGGCAGCCGCCAATAGTCGTCCACCTCTCGTTCGCTCGCCCTCTCTCGCTTTGGCGACAAAACGAACACTCCCAACAACAGCAACAGTAGCAACCAGAGAAACACAGAAACAATATCTTTGCCTAAACTACTAGCCTTAAGCTCCGCCTCGAAGGGAAAAGAGTGGGAGGGGAGTGAAATGATGATTATTATATAATAATAATAATAATTGTTATGATTGCCACCCAAAACGAATCATTTCATTTTGGTTGGTTGGTTGGTTGGCTGATTGTGCTTGCTTGCTTGCTCGCTTGTTCGCTCGCTTGCTTGCCATTATCCATTGTGTATTGTTGCAGTGTGTGTGTGTGTGTGTGTTAATATTAATTAT
>JAOZJS010000557.1:0-27692 GCA_025882695.1 Amerodectes protonotaria | reverse complement strand
CAGTGGTGTAGAACATTTTTTTGCCAGCAAAACTCTATGGGATTTTTACATAGGGATTGCATTGGGATATGGGGCAAACTAGGCTCACTTCATACGAAGTGAGTTCACGCGTTGGCACAATTGTCGTGCTGAAAGAGTTAATTCGACCAAAATTATAATTTTGACTAGATGTAACCGAATCCATCAATTTAGAAATGATCGATTTTTTCCACCGATAGATGGCTGTAGTAGGATCATAAAATTATGACAAATTCAAAAAAACTACGCGCCTTGAAATACATTTTATCTAACACAACCAAATTTTCACCAAAAATGCAACACTAGTATTCCCCATAAGAAACAAAAAGATAAAAGGATAGTTGATTTATTCTATCCATCTAAGTTTTGTAGTTTTACCACTTCCTGATTTTTGCTCACTTTGATTGTGTCATATTTTGCGTTTTGGTGTGCACATCTTGTGTTGTATATTTTTTACTTCATTATTATGACAGGTTAGAGAATCCTGCAAAAAACAAACATTATAATCAAAGTTACCAAAATTATTTACGGACTTAACAGAAAAGTAAAAATAAAGCCAAGGATTGTTTAATTTTCCGTGGTTCTGTAAATTGCAACCATGGCCATTGTCTTTTTGGAGTTCATCATACTACATCCAAAACGGAAGATGAAACATTACAAACAAACACACGAAAATTAGGGAAAATTTGAATATAAGGATTTTCTCAAAAAAAAATTATATCTTCCGTTGTAAAAGCTGCAGGAAATCAGCTTAATAAGTTGTTGAAAACTGATCTAAATGCCTGTTTTTACAAACCATAGTATGCGTTGTTTTTTAATTGTTTTTCCTATCCCCCTAAATAAACTGAGAATTTCAGGCTATGGTAAAGTTAATAAGATTAACACTCCTGATTTTTTGTCTAGAAAAATCTATGCCATCCTGTGAATATATGTGGGACACTTTGGACCACTGTTGGGGATATGGTAACAAGTATATTTTTGAAGACGGTGAAAAGTTATATAATGCAATCCATTTGTTATTCATGCATGGATTGCCAGGTCTGGTCCTTAAATTATAATTTTGTGACAATAATTTGATTTGTGTGAGAGTATGTTTTTCATTTTAAACATAGTTTGACTTTTGGGCTGACCAGAAAAATGTCAAATGATAAGCTAAAATTCATGATTTTGAGAAAGGTAAAATGAATACAACATCTATAAACAAGAGATGACCTTTCACAGCATTTGCAACCCGAAACAAATGATAATTAGGTTAATTAATAACTGTCATTCGTATTCGAGAAATAAATGCAAGCCCAAAGTAAATACGACTTTGAATTATGGTGGTCAAGTAAAAATATTGGTGCCATCATGTTTTCGGGCTATTAATTGTTGTTGTTGGTCAAATAATTTGCCTGATCACACTTCTATAAACATAAAGCAGTCAATAAAAAAATTCCAATAAACGACAGCTTCTATGTTGCCGATCGTGATTGTGCTTTTTCTGCACTTGGACGAGCTATTCATAGATTCTAGTATTTTATTCACATCCGTTTCCAAGTATTGGGTGTATCCTCTTTGATTGACCAGGGAGAAATCGATTGATCTGCTCAGTCGATCAATTGATTGAGAGGAAAGTTTCCGAACGATCGGTTTGTTTCGATTTATCGAATTATCGATAATGATAGATCGGATGGACCAAAATGATCATATAACAATCAATTAAGTCTTTGCAATAATCCAGTTCACAATGATAATGTCATCGAAACAATACCATGATTGATCCTTGATTGTTCAAGATTTTTGTCAAGTAAAATTGTCTGAAATCTTTTTATAAGATTCAAATTTATTCGAAACATTTTTGGCAATAGAAGCGTTTTAAATAAATGACTTTTTTGGCTTAAGTATTTAAATATTTTTGGGATGAAATGATAGATGTGTGATTGGTATTTTGTGTGAGATTTGATGAGAAATGTAGAAAGATGATGGAAAGCTCAGAATTAAATTTGGTTGGGCGCATCATCATCATTATCATAATTGAGAGCCATCAGCAGTAGCTTGACCATAATTGTTCAATCGGAAAATTTTTAATTTGACCTATCCAAATGGCCTGGATTTCAGGCTCCTGTTGGTTACAATTGAAATTAAACTGATTGGAACTGGGACATGTTAACCTAATAAATGCGAAAGCTTTTTGTTTATTGCGATCTGTCCGCTCTCAATCCGAAACACATCAATTGAACAGGAATCTGATCGAAGCCATAGATGGATTCATTCAATCGTATCTTTGGATGCGGTTTCTATTCGCTGGACAAGCAGATTGAATCTTTAATATCTTCGAAGATCACTGAGAACCCGATTCGAAAATTGACTATTGTCTATGAATTGAATCGACGGTCCAATTATCTTTGGAAAAAAAGTAAATCATATTAACTTTATGGTCGTGATTTCCGATTGGATTGATTAGATCAATGTCGGTATTGGTGGTAAGGATTCTTCTCTATTATCTTCACGGTTTGGAAAATCAATTTTTAGAAATATTGAAGCTTAACCTATTATCTTGTAACCAAACTTCGGTGGTTCAGGTTAAATGAAAAAAACTAGGGACTTGTTGCTTCCAATTCGGTGGTCAAGCTCTATCAACCATGATGAATTCTAGCTTTTTCAGCTTTCGGAAAGTTTTCCCACTCTCTCTTTACCTTGACATCAAGTGACACCGATTTTGGTTGGTTGGTTGGTTGATTGACGAGGCGTTCTTTTCAAGCTTGATTGGCGGTCCTAGATGTGTTCTCTCTCCATTCAGTGCTTTTTTTTGCTGTTGACACTTTAGAAATCATTGCCCACCGACAAACTTATATTACTCCTTCTCTAATAGTTATTCTAAAAAAGGAGGGGCCTTTGGCGAGCAAAAGTATTGTCGATGAAGAGAAGAAAAGGAGGATAATTAAATGAGTCAATCGACATTAAATTATAGGTTTCGAATGCTGAAGCCTCATTGGCTGGCTGGCTGGCTGGTCAATAATGACTGATGATGATTGGTCAAATATAAAACATATAAAATATCGATGATTACATTACAGAGAGAGAAAACTTTGGCTTGCATTATGGTGTTTTTTGATTGGAAAATTTTCAAAAAAAGGGCTGGACTGAAAAGAAAATGGGATGTCTACGATGCGCGATACAATCAATTTGTTGGCTAGGCTGGTTTTTTTTTTGCTTGCTGATTGAATTCAATTTGCAAAACATTTCAATTATGTAATTAATTATAATCAAACTGTTGCTGAATGTGTTGTTGCACACCAATCATGAATATTTGAATTAGCTTGGGAAATGTATTATGTCGATCAGGAAATGACCCGATGTGATGTGATAGATGGTCAATTATCAATCATTCACTTGTAGCCACGATTACGTTCGATATAACTTAGATCGATGAAACTTTTCCGATTTTTATCTTCATCACATGATTTTGGTTTGCGGAAAACTTCCCAAACAGTATCAAATAACCGGACCAATTCCAAACCGATCATCATCAAAGCCAATTTAATACCCAAAACCATCCTCCACATGAACGATGGCCAAGGATCTTTTTGTGCCGGCCCGTCACGCTGGTGATTATGGTTTTGGATCACCATTTGTAGATTAGATTTGATTCCAAACGATTGACAGCTTGGTATCATTGTTAGGGCGGGTTTAGATTTACTTGTTTTTTGGTTGCTGGCGGTTGAATTGATGTTGATGATTACAGAGTTGATCGATGGAAATGAAGATGAAGGTGTAGAAGGTGGCGATGGTGCTTGACCGGACATGACCGACATTTGGGGTGAATTTTTGGCAATATTGTTGTTGGTCGGTGTTGGATGATGAACAACTTGTTCAATGGTCAAATTAGATTCCATAGAATTCAATCCAATATAATAGGATGCGAACCAAATGAATTGAATGAAAACGACAGTGATGCTGACCAAAAAACGGAGCCAGTTTTTTTTCACCTCGGCCGATAATCGTTTCCGATGTTGTTCTGTATTGATCGCCAGCCAATATTTGGTCGATTGATAGAATCTACCAAACAATGTTAAAGGTAAATCTTGACAATCTTCTGCCATGATGAATTCATTCAATTTATCAATAGATGATGATTTAACCATCAATGGTAATGGAACCATTGGCGGCAAAGATGGAATCATAGCGATTCGCATCTTGCTCGCTTTTTTCCTTTCTTTCTTTCTCTTTCCTTATTTCTTCTTTATTTTTTTGCTATTTAAGAGCAATATGAACACAAAAATTAAGGCAGTGGGCACGTTACAGAAAAAAAACTGTAACAAGGTCAATCACTGGACACTGAACTCTGAAAAGTTCTTTGTTGGGATCAATTTCTGTTAATTAACACTAGATTGCCAAATTGGGAATCATCATAGTGGTTCTTTTCTTCAGATGCAAACACACAATGGTTTTCGCCAACACACATCAATCATATCAAATCCATGATGGTTAGATTAGTTTCGATGATAGAATCGCTTAAGTCCAATCAGACATACAGAACCTTTCATGCCCATACCGGGCTGGACACACACACACACACAATCATTCACTTCGGGAAATTGCAAGCCAACGCAAACACCGACGACAAATACAACAAATGGAATGAATGAAAATCGTTTTGGAATTTTTTTCATTATTATTATGTTTTTTCTCCTACCATTATTGTTGTTTTCTATTTTTTTTCAATCCGTTAATAATTGTCCGTTTCTCTCTATGTTTTTCTCTTCTTGATCCGTCTATAATGCTTAAGACATGATTTGAGAGAAAATAAAAAGATCTTCAATGTACTTGGAAGATGTGAACAGCAGTTCCTTAGCAAAGAGAACGGTTCAAATTCGAATAACTCCTGCCCAATTGATAGAGATACAGGTAGACCGAGATGGACAGTTATTTTCCAGATCGGACAGTATGAGAGAGAGAGAACGGAAAAAGAAAAGCTACATGAACAAATATTGACGGGCTATGAATCAGTTCACATATTCATTCATTCATTCATTCAAAGGATCTTTTGAAAATGCATAGAAAATGAATAATGGTGGACAAGGATCATCAAACCGAACATGTATCTTACAAACAAATGGCCGGCACCGATATCTGTAACACACACACACACACATCAACACACACAGGTAACCTGTGATGGTGACACCTTGGTAATATATTAGTTGTGACAGTTGGTCTCTCTCAATCTAGTTAGCTTTGTATTTCTTGAAATCCATACCTTTCTCTATTCTTTGAAACTGTTACAAACGGTGCTACCAGGTTGATCGGTGTTATAATAATGATAATAATTTTCGCTTCTTAGCGTAAATAAACAGCAAAAACAACAATAACAGGAGATTTGGTGAATATTTATATATTTTTTTTTTTTTGAAAAATAGTCCAACCACCAACCACCAAATGGTACTAATATACGGGAAAATAAAATACGCTTACACGCGGATACAGACACACACACACACACCATTCTAAAATAAAGATGGCGACGAATACAAATACACCGCTGAAACAAATGTAGGCGTGTGCTCCATTTTATCATCCATTCTGATGGCCAAATAATGGCGCCGGACAAACAGAAATAAGCCTGTTGCTGTTTGTTCACCAAGGATAAAGATAATAATAACAATAATGTTAATGATGATGATCATGATGACGGTGGTAATGATGGTCAATCTAAAATACGGGAAAAAACAATCTTATATTCTCATACAAAAACCGGACACCGACACCGGACACACATTTGCTTATTTATGGAGATTTATTTTTTTTTTCTTTTAAAAGTCGATTAACTTTGTCTCTTTGGTTGGTTCGTTCATATCCAAGAGAATGTTTCGCTTCTGGCTTTGCTGCCCGATATAAATAAGCTCCGTGGATTTTTGATGTGAAAACATCAGGTCACATAACGGTAGCATGAAGAAGTGTGGACCATATCTTTTGAGATTTGATTGTTTTTTTCTTGATGTTGTTCTTATGATGATGATGATGATGGTGATGGTGGTATGATTGGAATCAAGCAAAAAAAGATGAGGCCTAAGGAGAATTTCCATCAACTGTCACACCGACCGCATCGTATATATTCAGGTAATGATTGATACTATTATCATTGGGATTGGTTGAAATGGGGGAGGAAAAAATATATAATACACGCGATGATATTTCCTTGACGCCATCATTATTATTATGGTTTTGGATTCAATATAGATTGGACCGATGAAAAAAGAAAATAGGGATGCACATCAATCTTCCATACACGTGAAATAGTATCACCAATGACCTATCTCTGCCATCTTGTTATTATCCACCTTTTCATTAGGATTATATTAGCTTCGTCGGTGGGAGAATCCATCAAAACTAACCATTCAATCTTGGTGTTACGATCAGATCATGATCGCTTTCATATTTTAAGGTCAATAACAGACTTCTTTCATTTTGAATACTCAAGGAAAAGCAATCGTGATCATAGATTTATTCAGGTTGTATTGATTTGTGATAGAAATTCGTGTTTCATCATCAAGGAATTCAAGGATTCAAAAATCAGAATCATCATTTTATACATTCAAAGTTTACTTGAATAACTGTGTCTTCTATGAACAAGTCAAATTTGAAAAAAAATTGCCCTGAAAAATTTCAAATCTGATTTTTGAATCCGAAACCATTTTAAGATCATCAAACCCTAAAATTTCAAAACCATTATTTGTAAGTTAAACATTAACACTTTGTCTTTATTTCAGGCCTTCTTTTTCAAGCAAAAATAGCTTCATACATTCACAGATATCTGAAGATCTTGAAAAAACGTTGCTATTCTTATTTTCATCTATTTGTTTATGGCATAGTAAAAAAATATAAGAGAATTCCATATCCATTGTTATGACCATCAACTCTTATCACCACAATGGTTAGAGTGATTACGTCGAAACAATAGAACGGAACAAAAATACAAAAGATCTTAAATTGTATTTAAACTTGGACTAGATTATCATGGAAAATAAACCATAGTCAATGCATTCATTCAAACAGCTCGAAAAGAATCCTAATAGCATCGAAAACCTATTTTAGGTTCATTTTTTCAAGGTTTATTTTAGCTTCGATTGCAGTTTTTGAATTCCAAGATTCGCAAACCCTAGATGAATCGTTATCATGCTCATAATTCTTTTCAAAAGGAAAAAGGCGGTTTGTTTGTTTCGAAGATTTACATGTGAAACTATGTCATAGGATCCCAACGTTGAAGAAAAAAAAGAATAAGATCCAATCATTCATTTAACCGAAAAACAATAATCTTTTTTTTGTGTGTTTGGTACATTTCAGGTTGCGTATTTCGGTGGCTGCTGTTGATGATGATTGAGTGATGGATTTTCACATTATTGACATCATTGACAATAAGAGTGCATCTGAAAAAATAAGTGACACCGTGCAAACATCAAACAATCACTAGCCATTGTTGGCTGACACAACGGGAACATTTTCGTTTTTTCATCTGTTGCTTTTTCAATTCGAGAAACTAAAAATATGAACGATTCTGAATTATTATTATTATCACCGAAGCACCCCACGTAATTAGTCGGTCACGAGAGAGAAAACAAAAATCCAATGATTGTTCCATCTATTACAATAAGCTCAGAACGAGCTTATCCATCAATCGAAATGATTGTTTCCTATATTTTATTCTCGGTTGATGCTGCACACAATCAGCACCATAGTCTGGCATTTAAAAATTTTTTTTGGGATCAAAAAGAATACAATCTTTTCTGAAACAAAATCCGAAATTATTTAGCTCTAAGATTGACCCTTTTTTGCTGTCAAGAGAATTTAACACATACAGGGGGAAAAAAAGATACCAAAATGCTTTTTAGGCTACGAATAAATCTTTTGAAGGGCTTTGTTTTAATGATAATTCTTGTATGGCGACCAGGTAAATGAAAGAAGAAAGAAATGGATTCAGCTCTGCATGTTCCATGATACAAATTAGCGTGCAAATGTGTGCGTGTGTGTGTCTGTATGTTTGATGTGTTAGCCCTCCGTTTTGATGTTCATTGATCATTTTATTTCGTCTCGTTTGGAAAAGATAATTATAGCATTGGGTCAGTCACTCTCTTTGGACATCAACAACGATCAAATCTTTCATCATGTTTTGTTGTTAAGAGATTTTTTATTTTGGGCAAAAAAATTGGCATTTTTTTTCGCTGTTCACCTAAAATTATGTTGAATCGCTTCGAGGAAATTTCTTCTCCTCGCGACGTAAAAATGGATTTTCAATGATGATGATGATGATGATTGCGAAGATTTTTTTTGATGTGAATTTAATTTTTTTTTGTTTCTTGTACTTGTCGGCGGCACTTGTACTTATTTTAATACAAACTCATTCTTCCATTTCTTCTCCGCATGCTTCCTCTTCTTTGGATTGATGTTTCTTTTTTTTCTTTTTCTTCTTTTTCTCACTGACAGGCTGGACCTCTAGCTTTTCATCATCATCATCCTCTTCCCTTTTAACCGATTGAACACCCAAAACCTCTTTTTTGATTTTTTGAGCTTCACATTTATTAGACTCATCATCTTCAGATTTTATTTTGACGATTGATCCGATTTTTTCAAACCATTCTTTTGGTGTATTTTCTGTTGGCTTGCCTTTTTTGTCTAACAGTCCTTCTTTAATTAGTTTCTTTTTGAGTGAAGCCACAGGACCTAGGCCCCATTTCCTTGGATAGGTATCACGTTCCATTACGACACGTTTGATTTTGGCAACCACACCATGATCACAACAAGTCATTGTGGAAGTGGTCATCAACGCAATGGCTGCACAAATAAATTAGTTAGTTAGGCAAATTATTTAAAAATAAATTTCTAATTTAGTACCTAAACACACCGCCTCGCCTTTGGTGGTGACGATAACAATTTCTTCGTTTAATTCAATACCATTGTCGAATCTCAACACTCCTGGTAACATGATTTTGGCACCATAACATACAGCATTGACTGCTGTATCTTTTATGATAATCCGTTTATGCTTGACCAGCAACGCTTCTAATGGTTTTACCACCAACCTCAGTAAGGATTCATTTTTATGATGATCAAACAAGTACATGGCGTCAACCAAATCATGCATAGTGACCATTCCTTCAGATTCGGATTGAATGCCAGATCGAATCCGCCTAAGCTCTTGCATTTGTCCGGAAACGCCTAAAACTAATCCCAGATGAACACAAAGCGTACGAATGTAGGTTCCGGCTTCACAATCTATCCATAGAATACCAAGATTCGCTTTCTCATTATATTCCAACAATTTACTCGCATAAATCGTACGAATACGAAGCTGTCGTTTGACAGCTGATATTAATGGTGGGCGCTGGAACAAAGCCCCTTGTAATTGCTGTACGGCTTTTAAAATTGCGACCTGACCTCCTGAAACTTCGGAATGCAACCGTAATACGGCAACATATTCTTTGCCAGCATTTTGTTGGCTTTTGACCAATCTGGTTGCACGATCAATGCACACTATCAAGCAACCGGAAACTTTTGGATCCAATGTGCCGCTGTGTCCGGTTTTATCGACTCGCAGAATACGTTTGATCCAAGCCACAACTTCGTGGGAGGATGGATTTGCAGGCTTATCTAAGTTGATGAAGCCTGAACGAAGATATTCTCGTAACTCACGTTTATTGGGGGAGCATCCAAACGGTAATGGAGTGAAATGATATGCTCGTACATTCATATTATCTATATTCTGAAAATCGACATTGATTGTCAATAACGAAATGTCAAACGAACTAATACAATTTAAAAACCTTCAGTAAAAGTGGCCATTTGGCAGCATATATTTTTGGATCTTTGGCTTCGGGTTTGATAAAGCCATCATCATCATCATCATCGAAAACATCCTGGAGGGAGATCAACAGATATAAGTTTTTAAGTTTTCATTTTCAAAAAAAACTTACTCCGGCATCGTGAATTTTTTCCATCTTCTTCTTTTTCTTGGAAGCTGTTTAGTAATTGAATGGAGATCCAGAATCATTCGAATGATGATAATCAGTTTTTGTCGTAAAACTTACCACTAGAATCCATGTTTGATTGGTTTAACTAAGATTTGATTAACAATAATTCATGCAATAATTCAACACAAAAATTGACAACGAAATTTCAAAATTCTGACTCCATGCAAGCATTGACAACCACGTGTTTCGGGTAATTCCTCCTGGAGAGACCCATCCGTAAAGATAATGATTGCTTTTGAGCAGCAAGAGCTGAAAATCGTCCCAAACAAACAAATTGTCGTTGTTTTCAATTCAATTCAAGTTTTCCCAAAAACAAAAACCTCGAAAAATGGCAGCTTTTCCCAAAGAGGCAATTAACAAAACGATCCAACAAGATTGGGCTAATCGTGAATATATCGAAATTATTACCGGAAGCATCAAAAAGATTGCTGATTTCCTTAACTCTTTCGGTGAGTTTTTTTAGAAAAATTGGTTCTATCTCACAAATGTTTTTTATCCATTTTGACCAAAGATCGATCTTGTCGAGGACGGTTGGCCGAATTGAATGAGAAACTCACCAGTCTGGAACGTAGTGTTGAACATTTTGAAGCGAAAGTTTCCAAAAGTGAATTGGTCAGCAGCAACAGTCAAAACCAAGCCATGACCAATTCTTGAATATTTATTCAATTCACAAAAAATACGACTTTGAAATTTTATATTTTTATTCTCAAAATCAAATGAAAAAATGTAAATATCTGAAACACCTTTTCCCATAATTGTTGTGGAGATCAAATTTGCAGAAAATTAGTCAAATCAAATTAGTTTTTCGCTTGCATGCCTGTGGTTATCATTTCGCAAATCAAATTTCAATGTCAACTGTTGTGCATAACATGTACATTTTTTTGCTGAATTGGGTTCTCACCAATTTTTAATGACAATCCGATAAGTCTGTAAAGAACAAAAACAATGATCAACAATCGAAATTTTAAAGGTGTAACAGAGAAAATGTCAAAAAAGAAAATTCAGATGAAGAAATTCACTTAAGCATAATTGGTTTGATTTCATTCAAACTTTGCGTTTGTCAAACTACTAAAACGGTTCATCATAATCTAATGACGTTAATCACAATCGAAATCGGAGCAATTACCTCTATTCAACCATTTTTCATCGAGACCTAGAGAAAAAAGATTACAAAATTATTCAAACGTCGAAACAAAACAACGAATATTCTAAATAAGGTATAATTTCAGATAGGTCATGTTCGAATCATAAATTTCATATGTCCCTAAAACCTACATTATTCTATATTCATCATAAAATTTTTATTTCTGTTGGCTATTCGAGGAACAACTCACCTTTTTCAACGATGAAGTTTGTAAAACTTCAGCGATTCCGTCGAAATTTCTGTGGTGAAATATTGAAAATATTCTTTTAGAAACACAGCATTCAATAGCTTGTTAAAATGAGCTGGGAAGAAAAGCTTCAGAAAGACTAATCGGGCTTAAATTTTGCATAATCAGTGGTTTTGTTCATCTGGCAAAATCGTTGCTCATCACATGACAAAATATTTCGGCTCTTTAAGAATTAAAAACAAACCTATTGAATAAGAAAAGGATTCGATTTAATCGAATGATACTTGAAAATAATTTTGAAACAATAAAATCTACTGAGATCAGCATTCAATTTGAAAACAAAAATGAAATCATGACTTTTCAGATAGATTCCCACATTGTTAATCATCATTGAAATGCAGTCTAAACAAGTTTTGGTACTTGAATCTTACCTTTGAAAGATGTAAGTTATTGGACCAGCTGAGGAATCTACTAAAAAATGATACAAGATTAGTAACACCGCCAAACTTTAAAAAGAAAAAGAAATTCAATATTTAAATCAGCTAGAGCTAATAACTTCTATCATGTTTTGATCAAAGATCTTGGTGTAAAAAATCATCATGGAAGAGTATGAGAAATTGGAAATTTTGAAACAAAAACTCACCAATTCATGCTAATTGAATATGGCCTCATTTAATTCGGAGTTTTACATCCAGAAATGACCTGAAAAAAAATATTAAAGATAAGATTAGATTTTTTCTTTTGCGATGAGATTTAAAAAAGCTAAACGCAAAACTAATCAGATAGGGGCGAAAATAGATAGATTTTTAGAATCATTTGATTTTCAGATGAACTATATTATCATCATTGTGTTGCTATCAATATCTAATATTCAATATCATTTACCTGACGGTCAAAACCGTTTGGATGATGTTTACATTTTAATTTTTATCAAGCCCTATGATTAGAACAGGAAAAATTAAAACGATTAAAACAGAAGATCCAGAAAACTTGACACAACATTGAAATAGCGAAGCATCAGGATATGAAGTTTGGTGGTTAAAATCTCATCATCATTCAATCAAGAGTAGCAAATAAACTATCATCACTTTAATGATTTTATAAGTTTGATTATTTGACTTTCAACCTGGACAACATTACCTGAAACATACAAGACAGAGATTCGAAATGATCACGGTAGGTTATGCGGTCTGGTTTTTATAGCTACTCTGAACACAGGAAAAGGCTGCATGCGAACACGTGCTCGCGTCCATCGATCATAAACTGCGTGACAGAAAAATTTTCCAATTTTCATAAATTTTTTTCAATAATTAATCATAAATAAAAATAAATAATCACAAAAATCCAATCCAATCCGAAAAAAAATTTGATAAATGTAGAAAAAATAAAATCCAAATTTGGAATGAGATTAAGATGAAAAAAATAGAAAATTTACATCAAAAAAAACCCTATGAAAGGCACCGAAAACAACCAAAACTAGAATTGTAATTTTCGAAAAAAGGTCATAGTTTTGATTTTTTCAAGATTACATGATAACACTTGGTTCAGTTACTGATTTAGATATCTCTTTGTTGGGCAACACTTTGACACCGTTCAAATATAATTCATCATTGACCAAGACATCTTCGCCTAGCACACAATTGTTTTCCATACGAACCTAAAGAATTCAAGAATTAGCCTCAGATTTGATAACAATTTCATGACTAGAATTTACCCATTTTCCGATTCTACATTTCCAGCCAATTATACATGAATCAAGCCATGTATGTGCACGAACTATAGAATCGCTCATGATTGTACAACGTTTGATGCAGACACCATCTTCAATTAGCACGTTGGCACCGATTGAAACATTCGGTCCGATTCGGCAATTATGTCCAAATTTTGCACTGGGATGAATCAAAACATTGCCGACGATCGTGGAAATGTTCGAATTTTGCAAGGCATTTTTTGATTTCAATGAAGCCAAATATAGACCAGTACCGGTGATGAAATCCTTGGGTTGACCAACGTCCATCCAAAATCCGGCCAATTCAAATGCATATAGTTGACCATCTATGGCCATTTTTGGAAATATTTCCTTTTCAATAGATGTTGGCTTCAGCTACATAGGAGAAAAACATTGTATCCTTGTGAATAAGCATTGGATCCACCATTAAAAAGATTGATACGCACTTCGATTCTATCGAGAACTGAATTATTGAATATATAAATCCCGGCATTGATTTTGTTGGAAACAAACTCTACTGGTTTTTCCACAAATTTATCTATTTTTCCCGAACGTGGGTCATAAACAACGACACCATATTTTGATGGTTCTTCAACTTTGGTCACAACGATTGTTCCTTCTTTTCCATGACTTTTATGAAACTCATACAAGGATTTGAATGGAAATTCACAGATTATGTCACTATTTAGCACAAAAAATGGCTCGTCATCTTCCAACAAATGTTTACGAGCTAAAGCCAGTGGACCGGCTGTTCCCAACGGTTCTTCTTCCAAACTGAATGTTATACGAACACCAAGCTGCGAAAAAAGGATCACCAATTTATCAGAATTTTATCAATGAATTCATCTAATCAAAGCTTACAGATTTTGCTTGAGCTGTAATACGTTCTTCGAGCATTTCAGCCCGATAACTTACGGCCAAAATTATATGTTTAACGCCAAACTTTTATGAGTAATTGCGAAAGGTGAATCAAAGATTAGGTCGAAAATTCGACAAAACAAACCTCAACCAATGCATCAATCTGATGCAAAATCATTGGTTTATTACAGAATTCAACCAAAGGTTTTGGTAGAGATAATGTTAAAGGACGTAGACGTGTACCATATCCACCGACCAATATTAATGCTTTCATGATGATCAATTTTTGGGGAGACAGAATCAATTTTATTCAGAATCGTAATGACCAAAATGTGTGCGTGTGTGGGAAATCACGTCAACTTTTTGGATGGCAAAAAGAACAAAATGATAAAATGGATAAGTTTCGGGATAAATGATTGCAAATTATCATAAATATTTGCTGATTCGATTGAATAATACAATGACGTGGTATAGACAGGAAAACATTTCGGATATTTTGACAGTCTTTTGCAATTTACATCATTGCTTGGTTGATGTGTCGTTCTCGAAATAAGATGAATGAAATGATGAGATCATATGAACAATGATAATGATAGATAAGCCTATTATTTCTCCAGGTAACATCCAGGTGGAGGAATATTCGCGGCTCAATGACAGTTTTTTGAGTACAGCAATTTGAAAACCGAAAATAACAATAACAAAAACAATGCCACTACTACATACGAATTCTTGTTGGCGAACCAAAAAAATTTAATTCGAGACGTCCATAAACGACGGTTCCGAAGAATGGCGCAATTATTTAAATGTTCTGCCAGACATAGACAATTTTTCGCCTATCATAATCATACAAAACTTGGCAAAACACATTTTAAGGAACCAGATTCCGGATTCTAAAAGTTCTTTTTGATGTACTCCCGTTTTTGACGGAAGAAAATAGATGAACTTGATATTATCGAAGATGGCGGACGATTTCCCATCCCGAAATCTTGGACACTTTTTTCATGTCCAACAATCGGTGTCGAACTTAATATCGTACGTGCATTGTTGTTCTTCATCAATGGTTCTTTACTTTGATGATTCTTCGAACCGACTATCGATGGCAATTTTGATTTTTTAGGATTCTTCACCGGAGTTTTATAATCAAATTGCAGACTGAATTGTGGCTTGGGAAATAGATTCATTTTCCTTTTGCTGGCCGTTGATGGTGGTTGGTGAGCCGAGGTCGGTTTAGGTATTTTAGGTATATCGAAACTTGATTCTTCAATACCAGCCTTGAATAATTGCGCAAAAGAAGTCTCTTTAGATCCTTTTCCCGGAACTTTGCCTGATTCAGTTGTTGATCGTTGTTGTTTCTGTTGTTGGTGATCCCGTTGTTTGATGATGTTCATAATCTGGGCAACCTTCTCGGCCTTGTCTTTTTTGGTTTTTTCCAATTCTCGCAATTTTTGACCGTTTTCTTCAATTTCCGAATCAGATCGGGAGTTTTTTTGAAACAAGACTTTTTCAAATTGCTTCAATCGGAGATTTTGAAAACGATGAACTCTTCGAATGTTCTGCAATTGTTCTTTGGATGATTTGAAAAATATCTTCACTGCTGAGTCCAATCCAGGGGAAATTATTTTTCTTGAACATTTGGCAACACCACAGCTTGGACATGTCTGTTCTGATGATGATGATGTGGAACAATTCTGACAGATTACCTTTCCACAACTGGTAACCAGATAATTTGTTTTACCACCGGTTAATAAATACGTTTGATAGCAAAAATTACAAAAGATTATATAACTATTCATCATTTACACGATGATTCTCACGAGTTTTCATTTTCCCAAAACCTGTATCTTCTCTTGATTGTTGAAAGAATTCGAAAGATTCGTTAAAATTCGAAACAATCGATTGTTTCGTCGCTCATCATTCTTCTTTTCCGGGTTTCCACCTTTTTCCTGAACGACAATTTTGCGCTTGCTCTTCGTATTCGTTTTTTTTAAAATTTTTTAATTCAAAAAATTCAACTGAATCTAGAAGAGTAAAATGAATGAACAATAAATAGATGGAACGCAATCAATCAAAACTAAGCCAAATTGAGATGTGTTGCAGCTGCAAGCAGTAATAGAAATTTCCAAAATCAGCAAGAAAATTAGCCTGATTTGAAGATAAATCTTAATTCGATTATTGATCGCTTCATTGCACAATACTGCTTCGAAATCCCTCAAAAAAATATTTGGTATATTGCAAACAGTTAAACGGCCAAAATCCGGGCGAATAGGAATCCGTAAACTAGATATCCAAAAAACTAATTGCACATTTGGGATTTAATAAATCCAAAGAAGAAATAAAAAAAAACAGTCGCCTCTAGTTCTGGTTCTTTTGGTTGATATATATAGCAAACAATTTCCAGAATTTATCGTGGCATTTTCGGGAAAAAAAGATATAATAATAGAAAGACATGTATTTTAATTATTCCCAATTTTAATTTATTTTTCTGTTACATTTCTCGTAAATCTTTGTTATTTGAACCTTTTTTCTTGCCCATTGAAATATAGATCTTTTCATTGTGTCCTATTTTCTCTAGGCTAGCCAAATCCAAATATAGGCGATGGTGTTTGTTTTTAATGAAAACTTTATATTTCTCGGCACGTTTCGGTTTGTGTATTCCACCAGATATAGGGCAAAATCTCCCAGATAATTATACTCGTTTTTGGTTCGATGAGATCAAATCTTAAAAAGCCAATGTTAGCCCTCTCTTGTTTCCGTTCTGTAATATGTTAGCGTTTATGGTTTCACCGAAGCTGAAAGCTGAAAGCTGAAATTTGGAACAACAATAACACAACTCAAATTTTCTTCCTCATTCTATATCTGATTCGTATTCTTTTCTATGGAATTCAATCAATGTCTGGATCGATTTGTCTCCATCGTTCAATATCCAACAGAACTTTATTCAAAATCGATGTTGCGCTTAATAGATCTGAAAGCAGAACAAGAACCAGAGTATGCATTTCGTTTGCATAACAAACTAATCTAATGGTTCCATAATCGTAAAAGTAAATCCCCACTCGATTAAGATTTGGTTTCAGGTTTTTTTTTATATTATAATACACGTTTATCCTAGACAGGATGCTCATCTTTTTTTCCTTTCTTCTTCCTTTTTTATTTTTATGGAAATGTGATTTTCAATTATTTTCTACCCACTACAAGCACTTTGAAATCATATAAATATTGATAAGAAATCCCAGGAATTTTCGGCCTGGTTGTATATTGTTTAATTTTTATTATAACATTCATGCATCACTCTAGAATCCGGAATTCTTTGGTTCTAAAACTCCGACCGTTATTCTATACTCTAAAATATCGTGTCTTTACCAGCCATGATTTATGGCAGTGAATTATGCATGATATACATAGAGATTCTCATAGAAACAAAAAAAAACACGCAACATTTCATGTTCGGAATTTTTCTTTGTGTGTTTGGAACGGGCCGACCAAAAGAGAATCCATCTTTGTAATGATTCATAGGTGTTTGAAAACCATTACCATTATTATTATTATTATTATTAAAATTAATTATACTGATGATGATGAAAGCAGCTTGTGGTGGGGGCCTTGCACAGCACAAATCAGTGTTTGGCAAAGACAATGATACAAAAACACGGGTGAAAATGGTTTTGAAAATTAATTCCAAATTCTCGATATCATACATGACGCTGGGTATGGAGAATACCGGCACAGAGACTGGTATCTGGTCTATATTCATAATCATATTAATCATAGAATCTCAATCTAGATAAACAGAATTGTCCTGGGAGGTTCTAGGCGCCATCAGTATGCCCATGTCTGTGATTTTTCCACTGTTTCCTGTTTGAATCTTTTTCTATCTGGTCTCTATTACAAATAGTAATCATATTATTTCCACTCTGTACATTATAGTGGAAAGCCCGAGCCATTTCCACTTTATTTTAATGTAGATTGTGTCTTATTTCTATCCTGCCAGGTTGTTAATGATTCTGAATTCATTAAATCCGCATGATCGTCATTACTGTGGCCAGGTAGTTAATAAAATTCATTAGTTGATTTGAGCAATACTGCCAACACATTAAGAGGTGTGTTACTTTGGTTGGTTTTTGTTTTCAGGTCATTGAAACCATCAAGATGGTGTTTTTTTTTGGGTTTGAGCTAATTTCAGCTCTTGTGAATTTTTCTTTGTTCCCTTTTTCCGAATCCGAGTTCCTAGTCTACTAGTTCGCCTAATTTGCCAAACTCCAACCTCAAGACCGATGGTATTGTTCAGGCTCTAATCATTATTGGAACGGATCATAATTTAACGAAATGGACAAGACACGTATGAATGTGTTTATTTATTGTAAGCGACAAAAAAAACTAACAAATCATCCAAGCGGAAATGGAAAGTTTTTCCGATTTTCCCATTTCACGCAAAAAGAGAGAAAAATTATTTAGTGTGCAAGTGTCTGAATTTTGGTTAGATTCAGCAATGTTGTTGACTTTGGTTAGTTCAAGACCATAGACCAATGTGATCCAAAAAGATTTGGATTCGTACATGTCAGTTTGTTTGCATTCTGGTTAGTTTCTGGAAAATATATTCCTGATATATTCCTTTGTACACAGGAAGAAAATAACCTAGTTATTTGCCAATAAGAACATCTCGGTCAGCATAAAAACTTGATAGACATTTGAATGATGGTGAAATTTCTGGATTGAACTTGAAATCCAAAGGGAATATTCGGTCGATCATTGCCTCACTACTACCACCACCACCATCACCACCATCACCACCAATCGAATTCCTCGAACAACTCACATTTATAGATCCGAAGATGACCGAAAGAATAGTAGTCAGCATAGTTTCTTCTGGTCGTTGATCATTCTGAATTAGATCCAGGGTAAACTGACGGTTTGTTTCATCAATTCATTTGTTCGAGCCCAATCTTCCTACTGGTTTTTCATTTATTTATAAAGGTTCTTTCTCTTTTGTTTGTTTTGATAAGCAAAAGAATTCAACCAATAATAATGCCAAACAAAAGTAATAGAAAAGTGTAGTAACTCTATATAATTGTTTGTTCATCTGAAAGTGTGTTCTTTTTCATGAAAAACTCGTTCCAGTACCAGAAAAAATTAGTGCACGAAATTGAGATTAGCGAAAAGTCTGCCACCACCAGTAACTGGTGGTGCTTCCTCTTCCATCCTAGTTCTGTTTAGGTAATTCGCCTTCCATTAACTTTATGCTTCTTGGCTACCTTCGCTCGGCCTGGATTTCCTGTTTATTTAACTAGACTTATCTGTTTACAAATTTGATATTCTGGTCGGAAGCACTTTAATTTTCCGGATATATTTCCTTCAATTCGAACACGATCATCATGTTTCAAGAGGAAAACACTTATTGGCTTCAGAACGGAAATTGTGTCGCTATTTTTTCGGTTGATTCTGATGATGATTACCGTACATCATCGATTTATTAACATTAATTATACCGGCAGTACAATAATTATATTGCGGGTTGGCCAATCACTTTTCCAAGCTCCTAGTTTGGCTGCGTCTGACTTGGTCCAGTCAAGCATCTGTCTACCATCGCTTCAGCGATGACATAGGGCACACTTGACATTTTCGAGAACATGTTCCAATAGAAATAACTTTTTAGGAATAATATTCTGTTGACAGATTTTAAAGTAGATAAAGATATGTTTTCCTTCTTTCCTTGAGAATGTCTCTTCGCCAAAGGGAACTGTTCCGCCATTTGGTTCTTATAAATATTTATTCGAAACGCAAAAATCATATTTACGTTGTCGAGCTTCTATCATGCTGGGTTGAATGGTTTTTTTCTTCTGCTTCATTTTCATTTTTCCCTGGAAACAATCGAAATCATACTCAATCAAGAATCCTCGTTCAATTGAATTTGCTAGTAGCAATAGAGTCGATCGTTGAAATGCCAATGGAATCAATCGATCAAATTATTGCTAAATTTAGATCAAACCAACCATAAGACTGTTGAGCAAGCTGGCTAAAATTGATACGAATTTATATTATATGATCCTTTGAAAAAAAATTGCAAAAGTTTTACATGAACAAAATTGATCAGAAATGCATCTATCTTTCAGAATGTATCCAGATTACCGCACCGCAAATATAGCACTTGGACTTTTGTCTTCATACTCGTCGATCTGTTTGAATTTGCCTGAATAAAATAATTTTGTAAACAGAATCGAATTTTTCCTTGGGCTTTTTCTACAGAAATAATCCTCAAAATTCTAGTCCCTGAGAGATTATTTTTTTATTTCCAGTTATAATAAGATAATTTTCAATGAGTGAATGAAATTCTACTTTCAAAACAAAAGCAATAACAAAATCGACATTGGTGGACCATAGAAAAGAATTAAAATTTGAAGCAATATCACCATAATGATACAAAGCACTTATTTTCCAGGCTCAAGGTTTGTTTGTCTATTTGTTTGTTTGATTGCACACCATTTATGGCTTCGAACACGGCAACCGTGTGATGGTGATAATGAAAGTGGGAGACGAAAAAAAAAGAATTGAAATACCCAAAGAATCATCAATTTTTGGTCCCGTTCAAACATTTACAACAAGCGAAAAATAAGCACACATTCGCGCGATACGATTCTGTTGTATGGATGTTATTTGCGCAGGCGCCAACATGCTGATTCTTTGGCTTGTCGAATGGCGCCCAAGTGGTTTTCGAGCAGAACCCGAACACAGTTTGTAAATCGCCACCATTGATCCAAGTCGCAGGCTCTAAACTTTGAAAGCGCCAAACAAATATGAAGCAAAACTAAATCATGTAGCATTTTTCAGGATCCTTTTTGCCGTATTTTCTGGTGCAATTCTAGTTAATTTTTTTCCAGATTCTAAATAGAAGCAATCGTTTTGGCGGTTTTGGTGGGTGTTTGTGTGCAACAACAAGCAATTTTATTGCTTTGTACTGTTTTTCATTCAGATCTAATTATTCAAAATCGTTCGTCTTAATAGTGATTTATCACATTCTTTTGAACAATCCATATTCATTCATTTGATGTTTGTTGGTCGCATCTGGCATCTGGAATCTCCACCACCCTTCTTTATTCTTGAGCCAATTGTCCGGATTCGAGCTTTTATTCTAATGCATCCTTCTTCTGATATGAAATTGGCATTTTTTGCAAATCCAAATTTGTATGGGTGTGTGCTAGTTTCGTTTTTGTTTAGTCTGCTTGAATCATCAATATGAAAAATCCGATCAGTGGTGACAAGTTCCGGTGGTCATTATTTTTTCAACGACAAAAATCATCCAAATCAGTTGAATCTTTACGCTGGTGGCAGAAATCATCCACTTGGCTGGTTTCCCATTGGAAAGTATTCAAAATCCGCAATAGCAAAAGGCCGGATATAAGAAGATTATTTTCAAGTGTTTGTTCCTTTTTCTATTGCTGTTTTCTTAACACCAACCACCGTAATAATCACGACAACAGCGAATACTTATCATCAATGATGCTTGACAATAATAGCAATAATGATGATGGTAATAATAATAAGCAATGTAACAATTTCAATAGGATACAAACTATATCATCCGCATCTACATCATTTTCGGCATCATCTTCTTGGTTGTTTTTGTTGATATTTTACATCATAATTCCCAGTAAGTGCATTATTCTATTGTTCATCGAAATTTTGTTACAAAAGTCGCACATAATGGTAGGGAAAATGATAGGTGTGTGGCTAGTGGACCAAATCGAATGGAACACCCGAATTGATTGAACACCAATGCGTTCCTTTCCAAGATGATGTTGATGATTATTATCGCAATGAAACATTCTGATCAGGTTCCAGAATTCCATTCCATTCCCAAATCAACCAACCAGAGAGAATTTTGGTGAACTTAGGCCAGTAGTTTTGCTTGTAAAGCAGTGCTTTATTGTTACACATGTAAAGGGGTGTGTATCTGTGTGTGTGTTCCATTTCCAATAATTAAAATTTCAGACAGGTTTCCGAGTGGTGCATGCGGTTGTGTGCAAGTGTGTCTATGTGTTTGCATGTATGTGTTTGTGTGTATGTGCGAATTGTATTCCAAGCTGTTAACATTCAAGAATACGAGAATAGTAATCGAAATGTAACTTTTTATTCGTTCACTTATTATTATTATTATTATTACTTTGGTTCAGTACCGGAACACACTTCACTCCGAACTAGTATCTAGGAACTGTCTCTTTTCAATTGTATGAATCGATGTGTTTGGGAATGAATGAGAAACTAGAGGAGAAAAAAGGAAATTATCGTTTGGCAATTAGCACCCATCACCATTGTGGCCAATCATTAAGTGCCTTTGAAAACGGACCAAAAAACATTCACCTGGCTAAAAGTAAACTTTTCTTTGCCAATGCTTGTCAAGTTATTCTGCCAAAAAGGCATTCTATTCTTTTCAAACTGATCCAAATTCGCTACTATGTTCCCCTTATTTTTCTTCATTCTCCTCAATATTCTTGCCGAATTCCATCCACGTAGACAGTCGCCTAGGAAATATCTGATTCCCAGTCGGTAGGGTATGCGACAAAACAATAAACATGTTGTTGGGCTACTATGCAGATTATCCATTATTGAAGGTCCATGTTTCTTTCCAAATTGATGCATGGTATTGATGTCCATTTTACTAGTTTGTCGTTCTTGTAACAAATAAAACAAGATTTTCTTGTCTTGCCCTGTCGGTATATATTTTCTCCTTATGGCCGAGAACTTTTGGTTTGGATTTCTTTTTTTTTGTTTTCTATGTTTGTTGGCTAGTGTGTCTCCATTAAATTTAGATTTATGAACTTGTCAGAATCGATGTCTGTGATCTATATGTGAATGTGGACGGAAATTCCTGGTATGCAGCAAGAAGTCTTGTCTGTTTCTACCCTACACGCCTGTGTAAGGATTCAAATTTTCAAAACTATCTTACTCTTTTAGCGCGTATTTTATTCTCTCAGTGCTGCAATTTTTCTTCGCATGGTATTTGCCTTATAAACTAGGAGAGAGAGAGAGAGAAAGAGAGAGAAAGATTAAAAATGATTTATCTTCATGAAAACTGGAACGTTGGCTGTTTTGGCGTGGCATGGCTCATGATGTCGGTAGCTTTTCGGTCACACCGTACCATCACAAAAAGATCATTTTGTAAAGATAAGTTTCCTGGATTGCTACTTTCCATGGTCCGTTTTATATTATGGAAAAAAACCTGGCAAACCAAAAATTAAATAAATAGCTGACTCCAGAACCAACTTTGAAAGATAGCACAAAGTCCATTCCTTGATGATTTCGAGTCGAGGTTACTGGGATTCATCAATGTAATTTGTTTTTGTTGGCAGAAAAACGCCCAATTTGTGTTTGGAACCTAAATGCTTTGTAATGAATCGCACCACAACAGCTATAGCATTGTAGCTTTTTTTCAGGAAAAAAAATAATTGCTTGTTATTCTTTTTGTTGTTGTTATTGTAGTTGTTGGGGTTGTCATCATAATCATCATATTATGGGCCCAGACAAAATATTATGATGACCAGAATTTTGGACGAAACATTCAACAATGGCTTTTTTATGATACACATTGTAGCAACACTGACACTGCCTTTGTCGTCCTAACCCGAACCAATCATAATTGTGCGGTTCCATTCGATTTTATTCGATATATCCATGTTGATATTATTTATTAATTATAATCGTTGATAATTGAAAATCCAGAATCTCCGAAAATAACAAAACTTTTTGTTTTTTCTCGCTTTGGATTTTCGTTTCAGCGTTTGGAGGCTTTTGAAAATATAGATAGGCAGGGTGGGAAAGATGAGGAGAGGATCAGTGGTTGATCATCATCTACATTCATTTTATTCTCTGTTACTCTACGTTCGTCAAGGCTCATTAGCTAGAAGCAAAATGAGAAAACGGGCGCCAATTAATAGAAATAAAAAGAGAGAGTGGATCCCTATTCTCCGTTGCGTGATTATCCCATGTAATGTATGAACGTGGACCATTTCTCTTCGCCCATATCCTTCTTCTTTCGCCCACACACAAACAATATTCACAAATGTAATGAAATATCCATTTCATTTTTTTCCTCCACTATTTTTATCTTTGGGCTCCAAAGCATTCAAAGCCCGCCAATCTCTGTCGATTATAATCCGAAATGCTAGAAACGACGGAATATCAGAAAAGGCATGCTGTATACCAGGAATAACTGCAGAAGAATGCAAATGTTCGAAAAGTAACAAAAACTCAAGGTCTGGAACACCAAGATTACTGCTTAACGACCGAAAGTGTTTTACACTTTTTTCGAAAGCCTTTCCGGAATCAATTTTGCTGGATGAACACTCGATTCAATCTCAATATTTTACCCATTTGATACATACTCTACGACCGGATTTGGTTGTAGCTACTTGCGTTTCCGGATATGGAAATAGCAGCCCCCTCACAAGTGTATTGTTTCACCCGATTCGTTTGTTCCGGTAAAAATGATCAATCATCATTTCCCAACAATAAACACACCAAGAAACCTTTTATTGGAAATGATTCTCTCAATCGAACAATCGTTGTTGAATGATCGAAAAAGGTGTTTGAAAAAATGCCTGATTGATTGATTGATTGATTGGAAAACCACCGATTTGGTCCCAGTCGATCGAATGGAATTTTTGTGTTCCTAATGTCTGGTGGTCGGCGTTAATGGAGCGCATATGTTTCATAAACCATCGCCAATATGGCTCAATATTACCAAAATATTGCGAATAAATCTCTTCTCAATGTATTTTGCATCCGATTAAGCTACACCAGGGATGCCCAACCCTTTTCGGACAAATCAGAGAGAGGGATACACCTTCTTCTCCTGTTTATAGTGCGTCTTGTCATCTGGTCAAGTCACAATGAACCAATTAGAGGGGAAAACGGTTTTTTAGGCGTCAAACATGCACAGACTTGTACTGGTTAAAGTTGATTGCTTTTTACAGCATTATAGTGAGTCTCTTCATCAGTTCAAATCATCCCAATGAACCAATAAGAGGGAAAAGCAGTTCTTGTAGGCGTTGAACATTGCAGACTTGTACTGGTTAAAGCTGATCGCTTTTCATAGCATTATAGTGAGTCTCTTCATCAGGTCAAATCATCACAATGAACCAATAAAAGGGAAAAGCAGTCCTTGTAGGCGTTGAACATGTGCAGACTTGTACTGGTTAAAGCTGATCGCTTTTCATATCATTATAGTGAGTCTCTTCATCAAGTCAAATCATCACAATGAACCAATAAGAGGGAAAAGCAGTCCTTGTAGGCGTCGAACATGTGCAGATATGTACTGGTCGTCGGCTTTAAGTGACTCTCGTCAACCAATCAGAGGAGGAAATGTTTCTTATAGGCGTCTAACCTGCACATTACGATAGTTCAACGCCTTTATAATATAGGTCTAACAATAGAGGCTGAATAGGAGTCTTTGCGCAATTATTTGTCCATAAAGAATTGGCTTTCGATGTACCATCTTGTTGCACTAACCCCGGCGAAAGCCAGCCAAATCGATTCATTCGAAACTTTTCGCTTCAAATACTGCTGATTTTTTTAAAACACGTTTTTTGATTGCTTTTCACCAACAAAAAAAATTTTGGTTAAAATTTGTGACAAAAAAGCCGGAAACGCTCAATCTAATAGTTTTTTCTTGGTATCGGTTCAAGTTTTATCGCGCAAATTTTGCACCACAGCTGCAGAATCCAAGGAAAATCTTGGAACAAAAGTTATGCTGCTGAGCCATATCTTGGATGGAGTGTCCGAGCAGTTTGATTAACTTTTTTCCTTTCCTTTTTTGCCAATATAAGTTTCATTTTATTTTGTAATTTTTTGTTCTACCAAAATAATGGTCACCGCGGCCATCAAAAATACCAAAAATAAGCTTGAAAAACATAAAGAAAATCATCGAAACAGAAGAAATATATTGGGCCTGGGCCCATTTAATATAATAATGATTTTCCTGTGTTCGTGTCTTTGAACAACCATTCCGTTTGTCACATCCTTTAGCGTCAGAATGAACGCCAAAGAAACCTATAAACTGTCCGAGAAAATGTGTTTAGTGAGGGTGTGTGGTAGAGAATTGTCCATTTTTGTTTGTTTGCCGGGATGAAAAAACATGTTTGAGATAGACTATGGTTAGGCCCTCCTATCAATTTTTCAGTTCCCCGGTGAACCATTGTCCAAATTTTTGTCCTCGTATAGGAATGGCCATCATTTCGTTATTATTACTCTTCTACCACATTACGGATCTTTTGTTCTTAGATTAAGTTTTGTTGATGATTCGAGACTTTTACCGGATAAACACTTCGATAGAACATCAAAAAAATTAGATTTTTTTCTAGAATTTTTTTAAGTTTATCAATAATGAATGAGATCAACCTGTACCCGGATACAGTATCATATTTGATCTTGTTTCTTACCTATACGGTTCTCCCGGATCGAAACTCCATCTTCGGATCTGACAAAATATAATGGTGGATTCTAGAATTCTGCGTTCATGGATCATTTACATATTGATTTCAAATGACGATCAAATCATCATCATCACCACCATCGACATCATCAATTTGTGTGTGAAGGCACTGGTAGCATCATGCATTTAACTTGATCGATATTGGCGCGCGGGAAAAGAATGTAACAGAAAGAATAGTATAGATTATATATTAGCTGGCTTTTAAAATCCAATCTCAAGTAAGTGAATAAATGAAGGCAATAGAAAAGAGATGCCAGAGCCATATAAAATCAACTGCAAACAACAGAATAAATAAAATAAAAATAGGAAAGAAAATGATGATCTATACTAGGGAGGAGCTTTCCTCCAATAAGAGAAAAAAATGCCAAGGAATAGAAAATTTTGTGGAATCTCATAAAATATAATTTGATTTCTTTTCTCTTTGCCAACACTGCTCTCAATTATTACTTTGGATCCGTTCTGGGATCCATCGTTTTAATGGGGACGTAAGCGATTCTCAAAGTAACTTTGTGTTTCCCTATGGTTTTGCTATGTTCTTTCTATCCGAAAAATCGAGTTCATTCGCCGTAGAAAAGATTGTGGATTCTCCTCGTTCCAAGACCAAAACAAATACCGAATAATACCGAATGTAGAATGAAAACCCAGAATGATTCCAAAAAAAAACAGCCTCGAAACAAAGATATTGGCGTTGGTCCACAATGCTTCTGAAAATTTCTTTGCTTGTCCTGTGATTGTTTTTCCTGGTTAGAATTCTCAATTCAAACCAGATTCTTTGATTTAACCAACAATCGACCAACCGGAAGATACAACCAAAGTCTAAAGATCTAATACTTCTTATTAGTGTGTTGAGTTATGCTATTTTTTGTTCATCATCATTATTAATATAGATCGCTATCATTATCATATTTGAAGCTTAACGGGATTCTATTTGCATTTCAAATCATCTCCAGCTAAGGTTGACGTTTTTTCTATCATAATTTTCATATGTATTAGATAAAGAATATATCAACCAACACAGATCTTTTAAGAATTCTCCATGAACCGATCCCCTTTGGCAAAAGGATTTCGTCTTTCCCGGAACAATGGCATCTTTTGGAGCTTTGTTTTTCTTTGGCGAATGAGCATTATTGATTTTGCCCCAGATCTGCTTATTAAAATGTTCCAAACAAACTAGGAAGAATGCTTAACGTTAACCCTGTATGGGCCAAATTTTTTTTTTGAATTCAAAAAAATTTGGGTAACGAAAAATTAATAATTATAAACATATG